>JASANE010000359.1:0-61666 GCA_030248225.1 Trileptium ribeirensis | reverse complement strand
GTAGTGTAACGGCTAAAGTATGCAATACGTGTCCGGGGCGCCGTTTGTTTTACTTTGAAGAGTTGTTCCTAATAACATTTCGACAATTTAAACGAGTACGCGTACAGACAATGGCCGTCGTTAACAGTCCTCTAGGGCGACCGATGTGGCTGTTCTAACCGTTTTAGAGCGGGTTATCGTGCCTATTCCATTGTCTCAGTTGGGTTGTACTCTGCGTTGCGTTTAGTACCGAAATATGGGATACGGGGCGCTCTGGGAATTTGTTCCCGATCTCAGCAATTTCGGTAGGATCCTAGGTGGGGCCGGCTAGGCCTGCCAATTTGTTACTGCGACTCGGTCGGGCCGAAGGGCGTGGGTATTCCGCCCGGGGACGCGTCGGCATCCCTTTTTGGTTGTTGTTTCTTTGGTTGGTTTCTTTCTGTTCCTTTCCCTCGTTTCTTTTGTTTCCTGTGTCGCTGTTTTCTCTGCCGTCCTCTCTCTATATCTTATCCTACTGCCTTATTACACTGTACGCATTGAAATTGTACAGTGTCTCAACTGCACTATCGAAAGCGTACAGTTGAGGTTGAGTTATTACTGAAATTTTATTGAATTTTGTCAGACCTCGGTGGTCGAGTGGTTAATACTGAAATTTCTGCGGCGGGCTTAATTTCCCCGTGCAGGATCGAAACTTGAAACGGGAAAATGAAAAAAGGAGAGACAAAAGCGATCAAATTCAGAGCAATGGCATACATAGTACATAGCCTAACGGGCAACCAGAGAAAAATTAGAAAAAATACTTAAACTCAACGATCAAGTCGCTCTGAAAAGAAAACAGGGTTTTGCACTTACTCGGTTTGGGGTCAAAACCATTCGCGAGAGGTCGCGACGTTCTTTTATTAGAGTGAGAGTATTGTGGTTTCATTTTGAACATTGGGCACCCTATCGTGCCTTTGAACGCGTTTATGGTGGCCGATTTTGGATACCTAGCCATGCCGTCGGTTCATTTTGGGGGCAGGTGGTATCCTACGTTCTACCGTTAAGCTTAACCACGTGGGCGTGTGGTACTGAACGTTAGTAAACCTAATAGTCGGACCACGACGATTCCGAAGTGAACCTTGTGGGGCGAGCGCCTAGTAAATTTGGTCGTGAGGGGCTGTCGAGGACTCGCGAAGTCGGTAGCTGGTCCTTATGTAAAGCTGGTATTAACCGTTTTGCTGGCGAACAAATCGAAGACTGGCAGAATCGTGTAAAGATTGTATTAAAATCGCTCCTCTCGGAGTGCCAACACTTTACGCTCAAGCTAAAGTTCTTAGAATTTGTTGAGTCTTTTCGATGTTCCCCCAAATTTTCTTAACTCGTCCTGATAAATAAAATTTTGGGGCTTCCTAAAGCCCAACGGAGGCTGATCCTCCTTCCCTATGTGCAACGTCAGTCCGAGCTCAAGCAGCGGCATGAGCATCGAACGACCAACTAAGCTATAAATTTATAAACCATAACCATGAACAAGTAAGCCTATCCCTATAAATAGTCGGGGAAATTTTACCGTGGTCGGCTCAGGAAAAATTCTACTACCCTAACTCAAAAGCAATGCACCATGTAAAACATGGACGAGAAGCGTCCATTTTGGTTGGCCTTACCTATGCCCACGGGGAATCAGAAGGACTTCGACTTTTGTGTTCACAACGTAATACCCTCCGTGTATTCGCTCACGATGCCTAAACGGAACTCGACTCGAGGAGGTTTGTCAAGGAACATGTAAAAACGTAGCAAATCGGTGTGGAAAACGGGACGACCATCGGCGGACGCCCGGTCACCCTATGGAAAACAAGTTGTGCTACCGCGAACTACAATTTTGGTCTGTTACATTCATGTCTGGGGAAAATAAACCCCCATACTCTTGCAGCTCCCTTTGACTTACAACCTTTGATCTGGGACAGCAATAGCTAGTCCCCTTCCGCGAGACGAAAGATGTCTACGCGGGTCCTCTGTCGGTCGAATTCCATTCCAAACGCCAGTCGAAAAACAGAAACACGAAAGAGTAACAATAGATGTGAAACTATACAATAAATCCAAGCGACAGAGCCGGTCAGTAAAATCGACCGAACTCCGCGCTGCCGAAGTCGAACTGATTCCAAGAGACGACGCGGTAGTCGTCGCCTCAAAATTTTCAGCTATGTTGAAGGATGGCGATTTTGTCGCCATCCAATCGGCGATGGTCTTTTGACGCCCACTTTTTCGAGTTCAAACCCGGGCGCCCAATCGAAAAATTCCCAAGATTTTCTTTTTGACAGCTATCGTAAACCCTGGGTCCCCTTTAGAGAGAGTCGGCTTCAATCGAAATCGCCGACATCAAATTTGAACCCTCCGAATAATCGGAGGTCGACCATCTGCGTATTTTTAGCTTAAATTCCAACGTAACTTTTAAAATTATGTCAAGAATAGATCTGAAGATCATTACTCAGATCTCTTAAACCTATTACCTAATCCTAAATCGACTGTTATCCCCCCAACTGTTCTACAAAATGGTTGACTTACCCGTCAGATTCAAAATTTTAAACCTATTTTCTATATGAAACACTCGAATTAAGCTGGAAATCTGCCCTTATTTCGGGACAGATTCGTCTTCTGGTCCCCATCCATCAAATTTCCCCCAGCTAACTCGCCGATTTGAGGTCAAATTCCAGCTATTCAGCGAGATAGCTGCCTCATCCATCACCTAATTGAGCTTACTTAGAGGCCATCTGGGGCTAAATCTTACTACGAAATCCGTGGGTAAACGTGCAAACATTGCACGTTTACATGTCGGCTTACAAAATAAAGCCAAACATTCCTAGCATTCCTAGCTGACAGCTAATCAAATATCCCGACAGGGCGTCTTTAGACGTCCCAAAGGGGGGAACCGACGGTAGGAATGAGTTTGCTTCGTAGTCAGGGGTGCGGCACATTCCTGTGTATCCTCTGAGCTATCCGGGGTCGCATTCAGGAACTCCCAGAGCCCACGGGAGGGCCCCAAACACACCCCCGGTCCTACTTAGTCTTATGCGTCCAGTCCGTCCGTAAAACTTAGAAATTTAGCAGAATTTTACATGTCCGTCCTCGTCTGTCCTGTTTTTTGCATTGTCCTCGTACGTAGAGTCCATATGTACATATATATATATATATATATATATATATATATATATATATATATATATATATATATGTAAGTATATATCTATATACATACACACGCACATATATACAATACTCATGAGCACACAAACACACACTACACATGAGACACACAGGCAACCTGAGCGACAGAAAGGTCGCTCAAGTTCACACCAGAAACACGTAGAACAACAACAACAACAACAACAACAACAACAACAGTCACAGCACAACCACACAGCAACTACAACAACAACAACCACGACACACACAACACAGCCACGACGACAACGACAACAGCGACAACCGACCAAAGAAGTCGGTTAGAGAGAGAAAAGAAAAGGAAAACGAAAAGGAAAACGGAAAAGAAGGGGCACGGGAAGGGAGGCGGGACAGGGGGTTCCCGAGGGGTTTTCGAGGGGCTGGGGCGAAATTCGGTCCCAGGACGAAGAACGGGGCCGAATGATACCAAACACGAGGGGGGTGGACCCAGTGGCGGGTCGGGACCCAATTTTGGGTTCCGACATGTATTAGCATACAGGGTTTCAGCGGGCTTTCCCGCGCTAACGGTTGGGCGGATCGACGCCCGCCGGGCATCGTTGAACTCGCCTTGGAAAGGCAATTCAAATGAGGGGTGATTTCCCTGCCTTAATGGCGGCGGTTAGGGGAGCACTAAAATCGTTGCGGATAGAGAGAGTGTCAATAGCGGTAGGGGCGCTTTCGTCGACCGTCCCCGGTTAACGGAGCAACGGACGGAGGCCCGCCGGGCATTTTTGGAGAGGTCTCGACGAGTGAATACAATGAGGGGCGGGTTGCCTACTCTCGAGTTGGGGATAAATTTTCGGTCGGTTTGTACCCACTTTCTGTCGGGGCTGCCGAATTGGGAGCACTTTAACGGGTTATAGTGGGCTAGCGAGGAGTCGGGTGGAGACCCGTCAGCTATCGTTGTACGCGCCAAAAGCAGGCGAGCAAAATGGCCGAATGACCACATTTAGGGTCTGGGGTCAAGTACAGAGTTGGTACAAACTGACGAAATTTTGTGTTGAATTTTCGTGGTGCGTTATAAAACAGGGAAGTAACCTATATGGCAGCGGGATGACTAGTCAGGTCGAGACCCGCCTGGCCTCGTCAGAAGCCTAAATGGGTAGACTACTTGGAAACGCGCGTACTTTCAATCACTGATCCGATGATTACCAGAAAAACCAGTTGTTAGTATGGTGGTCAGGCAAAGGATGCTATAAAGAAAGGTTTTGATACGGTGGGGGCGGAAAAGTAGACGTACCGCGACACGGGAATCAGGCAGTACACACATCTATATATATACATAACTATATATCCATATATGCCTATATCAGGTCCACTAGGAACCATGATCACCAGCCAAACCTAGCGTAAGTATTGGCTGTTAATTGGATGTTCACCTGTTTGTCCCTAGAATATCTCAGAAAATCCTATAGCAATTTGTGATGTTTTGGGCTCGTTCGAAAGCCCTAAAATTCTCTACCGAAAAGTACTTCGGGCATTTTCGGTAAATCTGAACCGTTGAACGGTTACGGGCCGATAAACAGGCCCGAGGTCCGTTATTTCCGAATAATCGGAAACTACCGTAACCCATTGATTTCGGCTTACTTTCGCGACCATTAGGCTATAGTTCGTTTGAACCAGGTGAAATTGATAGTCCTGATTTTGATTACTTTCCGACCCCCTTAAATCGTCAGAGACCTCCTATTCCCGGACGGTCTAAATTTTGAAGTTTCAATAGGGAGATAGGGGCAAGTAGTCGAGTTCCGTTCAAATCCCTTATCTTTTTTGCCAATTAGAGGCTCTTCCTTATTCTAACCTTCACCGTAATCAAACGTCCTGAGCACCTGAGTAACTCCGTCCTACATGATACACAATTATCATAAAACATTCAAGGGCATAAAAATAATGGCAACAACACATTTATAACGATGTAGATGCACCAAGATAGCAATATTACCGAAACAGTTACCAACGACCATGGCACCCGGCAACACATAAAACCTGGTTCCAGTAACTGTGTCTGGTTCGAGTTAAGGCGCGTTTAGGCCATTTTGACGTCGAAATCCCGTAAAATACGCGTAACGGGCCGGAACGGGCCTGTTACAGTAGGTGTTAATATGTAGTGAAAGCAGCGCATTCATCGGAAAACAACCCTACTTAACTCAGAAAATGTACACACATTATTTTTGAATCGTTACTTATTGATATACATATACTTACTTTATACGGTAGAAGACTGGAAACAAATTAGGAATTAGTTGCTAACCCATGAACAAATAAGATGAACTATCGCTAAGAGCCCTGTAACATTTCTGAATTTAGATCGGTGCTCAACTTTTCATAAACCTTAACTTTTGTGCATAATTAAATTGTACGAAGTTTCGTCTTCACATGTTAAATTTCCAATTTAATTCTACTTATCGCAACGTGACGGCAGACAACGACAAGTACTTCCACGAGAAGAGAACTTGATTCTTGGCAAAATGAAGTTTGGAACATCAAATATAATGAAGTTATACACAGTAGGAAGTCACGCAAATTCAATGTAATTGTTTAAACTCTTTGTCGGTGAAATCGCAAATATACCAATCAGAAAACACTTGAAACACCGACCTAGCACATTTACTGTGGTATGCAGTAAATTTTGAACACTGCCTTCGGTGTTTATCAAAGCGTTTTTATAGTAAACAGTGTTGGTATCCTATATTAATTTAAAAAACACTGGTAAAATCAAAACGTAGGTTTCGTGAATATGTGCTCAAGTCTAAGTGGTTTTGAATACATTGCCAGGCCGAAATAGAAATTGTTTTCATTTTGTTTCTGCGTCTTTGTCCACATGTCGACACGACGCGATTAGCAGGGACATTCTTTTCTAGAGTGAAATTGTATTTTTCTCCTGTTATATATAATTTTAACAAAAAGACTATAATGAAGTACACAAAATATTATTGCATAAATTATAAACTTGTGACGTGATGCCGATCGACCATCGTAATACCCAATATTTATATTTACCACTAATTGTTCTGTGTAAATAGTGTATCTCAGAAGAAGAAGCGGGGTCTAGCAAAAGAAACATCAAGTTGTAAAATTGTCGTGGAAAGGTTTAACAATGATGATATAACTTTGAAAGTCCAAGTAATTGATTTTCATCAAAACAAAGACCGCTAGTAAACAGTGTAACCATATAGTTTTTAAAAACATAGCAACTATGATAATTCTTGATAATGTAGCAACAACGACAATAATATCAAATTAAATCAATATAAATAAAAAGAAGTTATAAAATTATAAACAAATATGTTCTGATCTTTTACGCAATATGCAACAGTGGACCCAATTAGTAATCCCGCTTCTACCCCGCAATTAGGCCGGGCGGGGTGCTCAAAAGCCGCTTTTTTCATATACTCAGAACAAATAGTTTATGCGTTGCCAGTTGTTTTCAATGGATCTAGGGGTGACGAGGTTTCAGAATTTTCAATGGGTTCAATGTTGAAGAGGTTTTAGGGCGATACAACACAACTTGTTGCATATGATTAAACAAAATAACTTAAAAATGAAACCACGCTGGTTCTGTTTCACCCTTGCTTGCTTATTGGTCTTATTAGTCTTATTGGTTCTGCTAGAAATACGAAAAGTTATACCCAAATGATCTTATTAACTTGATTGCTGTCATTAAAGATAAATCTATCTTTAAGTTTGTTAGGAAAATTGCATATAGTCATGCGTTAGCATAGATAAAAATTCAACAAGCAAGTTTATATGATTTTATGTGAAATAAATGCTGATGTGAACTTTATGGTTTTATCTCAAGTTGAGAGCTAGCTGCTGATTTACATATTTTTTGGTATATAAGCATGGTTTATTAGTTATGTGTTGTTCAGCGTAGATACATTATCAGCTTGACACAAGTTTTCACAACGTTGCTTAACAGATAGTATAGTTAAAAATGCTTGCTTTTTCTATAGTTGTAAGCAAGCTAATATGGATTTAGACAATGTGGTGGCCGCGGCAGCTGATAACATCTGCAGCGGTTATGCCCAATTGGGCGAGATAGAGTCGGGCCAAGAGGGTCATTCGGTCGCTTCGAGTACGGGACATTGCAGAGTAAGATCGACGGTAAAAAGGAAGGCGAGTAGGAGGCATGGGATTCGGCGGACCAAACGGCGAAAAGTTAATTCAGGGTCGAGTGACAATGGATCTTCATCCTCGGAGTCGGGTTGCGAGCCCAGCTTACCGGAATCCTCCATGGTAAAATTCGAAATGATTGGAAATCATCATCAGTACGGGACGAATGAGAAAGTTCTGGGGTAAGCGGAAAAGGCAGTCAAGATCGCGGGTGGTTCTTTTTTAAAAAAGGAGATTTCGCGTCCTCTTCTGAAGGCAGCGGAAGTTTTGCGGAAACGTCAGAAGGTGGTTTTAGTTGCAGAAAGCCACGGTTGGAAAGTGGTGAATCAAATGGAGAAGAGCAAGTTGTTGGGAGCATGGATGCGACGGAGAGAAAGCAGTTGGACCACGCGGTAAAAATTGTCAATGCGCGTACGATTGTTAGCAAGCGCTCGCATAACTCTTCGCCCTTTCGGGCAGGGGAATCTGTTGCAACTAGGCGACAGCAGCAGATTCCCTCAGTCAAAGCTACGCAATTGCTACTTTATGGACAAATCTGTTACGCCTGCCGACAAACGGGACACTACGCAAATCAGTGTCCCATCAAAGTCGCTGGGGGACGGGGATCAGATCAAAGTAGCAAATACAGCCATCGACAAGCAACAATCTTCGATATGAAAGCAAGTTTTCTCCGGATCGAGCCAAAACTTTAATAGGTGAGCAAACTATATTACCTTTTGAAGTTCCTATTTCTCAAAGACTGAAAAAATGCTCGTCTTTTTGGCAAGAGTTAACAACAAATTCGAATATAATGGAGTTTATCAAATTCGGGTACAGCTTGCCTTTTTTTGTAAAACCACCAATTTTTTGTATTTCCAATAACCAATCGGCTCTGGCCCATGTTGATTTTGTTAATAGGGAAATAAAAAATCTAGAAAAACAAATTGTTTCAGAAGTTAAGGTTGTGCCGGTCTGTATTAATCCTTTATGGGTGTCGAGAAATACTAGTAAGTTGCGGCTTGTTCTTGATTGCTCAAGTTTAAATAAATTTTTGAAAAGGAGAAAATTCAAAATGAAGGATATTCGAATTGCAATGCATCTGCTTGAGAAAAATGACTGGATGGCTAAGTTACCAATGGCCATCATATTCCAATTCACGGTAACCATCATAAATACTTTGGGTTTGCTTGGAACCAGCGGTTTTATCAGTTTCGCTGCCTGCCTTTCGGGATCGCATCTGCTCCTTCTATTTTTACTAAAGTGCTAGGTCCATTTTTACGCAAATGGAGATTACAGGGCATTAGAACTACTTTGTATTTAGATGACAGTTTGATTTTAAGTAAATCAAAAGAAATAGCACAATATAATGTTACGGTTATCATTCAGGATTTAGAAAAAGCGGGTTTTATCATTAATAAATCCAAATCAGTTCTAAATCCCAGCCAAAGTTTAACATTTTTAGGTTTCGAGTTGAATACTGGGTTCCCGTCTATCAATATGCCTGACGCAAAAATCAGTAAGATACTTACAAGGATAGAAGACGTTCTATCAAAACCTATGGTTTCGGATAGGCAAGTTTTAAGTCTGGCTGGCAATGTACTCTGTCTATGGCCGGTATTGGGGGATTTATCGGTACTTCATACGCGTTACTTGTTTCAATTTGTTTCTTTCAGCGATTTTGATATTCTTAAACATAAAACGCCTGCAATCATTCGAGACTTACAAGTCTGGAAACGGAATATTAGACGTTACGGTAGCAAAACACTGCCTGACCTTTGGATGTCCGCAAATTCGGATTCACACGTCTCCGATACTGGGTGTGGGGCGGTCTTAGAACATAATAATAAAATCAACGAAGCACATACTGTTTTACCAGCGGAGCTAATTGGTCAAGGTTCTACTATGCGGGAGCGATATGCAGTTCTGAACGCGTTAAAAAGTTTAGTGCAGTCTTTGTGTGATAACACTGTAAATATCCAGAGGTCGCCAGAGGTAGTGAACGTATCGCCGGGCGGCGAAATTGTCCGGTATGATAAATTTTTTGAAATTTTCAGGATCTCAATATTCTCCCTGGTTTGCCGAGTTGCGGTAAATTTTTTTATAATTTTCCCCGTTTTTACCAATGTTACCTCAATATTTACCAGTTTTCTGCCTGTTTTTTGCTTATTTCGCTAAAATTTTCCGCAGGTCCTTGGCCGCCCACCCGCGGTTTCGTCTGCGAGGGCGGAGTGCGGAGCCTTCAAAGGGTGCAAATGTAGCTTGGGGCGTTCGACCCTTAGCGGATGCTAACCCAACATACCCACCTTCGACACATATCTATATCACAAACATGCAGGTCTGCCTAGGGTTTAACCGGTACTTAGGAGGGTGGTGGGCTGCGGCGTACCAGGGCGATTAGCCGATCCACGTGTGGAGGGGCACCGTCGATGCCGCTGGTGTTCTGGTGGGGGAGTGAAGGGTGCGGCGCCTACGAAGCCACCTATGTGTTTAGAACATGCGGTGACTCGTCCGTGGCATAATCCCTGTTCTCCTATGAGTATGTATGTATAACATGCCATTTGAGTTGCGTATATACAGAAACATCTATATATCTGCGATTTAGTATAGTGAAACCACCAGAACTTTGTGCCCGCCATACAGGTTAACTCTCCTACTTCCATGGTCCGCCTACCCTTTTGGGCTTCGGACCTCGGACATGTATGATTTATTTGTATTCTTTAAATTTTGGCTTTGGCAGCAATTAGGACACTGGATGTGTAGAGTACAACAAAAGTTTACAATTAGAATAAGTAACACAGCAGTTTAGTTCAATTAGAACAATTCCTGTGTAGTTTGCTGTTTAGAAAATATTTAAATGTAAACTGTCGCATAATTCTTCAATATCCATATGATGCGTATTACATTGGCTTCGGGCTCAGTTCAGTCAAGCAAATAGGTTCGTGACGTTCTTGCGGCTACAATATATAATAGGGCGATAAAAATATGTTTAAATACGTCATATAATACCGCTTTTATATATTTTAAAATATTTTTCAGTAAAACGTTATGAGCGCCCCACGTTTTAGTTTTATTTGACTATGCATCTGTCTAGGTCTGCTTATTGTGAATAATATCCAACTAACTTAATTAATGTTTGCCATTTAATTGTAAGATGTACAGTTATTTCAGTCAAGCGGTAGACATTTTATTTAAATCAGCGTTTTGGTATCCGTATACAATACTGTATAACAGCTGCCGAAAATAATGAATGCAAACAGAGTTGTAGTTGTACCAAAACATGTGCTATTCAATCTGCTGCATATTAAAATGCAGGGAATACAAATATAATTTTGGTTGCTTTTAGCGTATATTCGAAATATACCATAGTGCAATATTTGTAAGAGGTTTTGAAAAACAATTCAAACGCGCATATTCGACAATAATTTTGAATAACACCTGAGTGATAAATACCGCTCGCACTTGTTGAAATTTCATACGTATCTGTGTGTCGAGTAATGTAAAGCCGACAAAGCACTGAATATAGACAAATTGCTAATAGATATTTTGGGTATACGAAACATATTGATATAACATTTATAAAAATTACCAAAACATCATGAGTTTCAATAGGATAGTTTATGCTATATTTTCAAACCACATACTCGGAAGCAGAACTGGCACCGCTAGCGGGAGGACCAACTTGCCATTGAGACCGGGGCCTCAGGGAGCAACTCCACTATGAGCATGTATGGCGTTACCAACACCTTGGTAAGTAGCAGGTGCCATTTCCGAGGCGGCAGCAGCAATAATCATGTTATGTATCACAGAAAGTGTAGGATTGTCCCTAAAATTAGCTACAGTGAGGGTGTAAACCCTCTATGGACATGTATATTCTGAATTTGACACAGCTTCTGTAGCAGTTTTCTTGAAAATGATGCTGTTTCTGTAGCAGTTTTTTTCAAAAGTGACACAGATTCTGCTGTAGCTTTTTCAAAAATTTTGCCACGATGTGCAGTGACAGCACACACTCTCTGTGAATGAATGTTGGATAAGAACATAGTCATATCAGTCAAGTAGGATTGATGTGTAACATTTTGTTTAAAACTCTTGAAGTCCGTGTGTTTCCGCTTATAGTATGCCTTGGGCCCGGGACCCTGAGCGAAACAGATAACATTTGCTCAGCTAGACTGAAGTTATGCAATAGATGTAAATTTCTGGTTAACTACTCTGTACAGCTTCAGAGCCTAGCATAAAAACGGCATTTAAATATTCAAAGAGCGAATCTCCGTCATGATATCAGATTTTTAAATTTTTATAGCAAAAACTGTTGAGCGAGTTTCGTGAGACCTGTAACCTTCGATTCCGTTTCACGACATGCCAAATGGCACATCATAGAAGGAGACGTTGCAATCAAATATCCTTGAATATATTTGATTTCTATATCCGAGCAGATATGTACACACGACTGTTCATTTGAGCAAGCGCTTCTCTATATGTTACACTAGACACCACCTTAGCCATCCAAGCTTGGTGCTGTCAATGCCATTTCAGAGACAACGATAAGCTAAAATGGATATTGCTATATTGGTCTACGATAAACTTGATAAATCCTATAACAAACTGCGTGTGCCATGGCTAAACAATTCACAATTTTCGGCTGACCCGGCGTATTGCTATGGGATTAGGCTTGTCCCTGTTTCCGCAATTAAATCTTTCACCATGATATACAGCAGCCGTAGGTTCGCTGAGTATCCGATTTACCAAATGTATCGTAAAACCGTATATCCTTTGAGACAATAGTTTAAGTCTTTAAATCCGACAAGTTTTATCACCGATAGGCTAATAGCTTACCAATTTCGAGCCTGGCGTGAGCTTTTTATCAAAATTAAGCTTGTTTGAAAAGCTGTGTGTAGAACAAGACTAGTTTGAGTTGTCAGAGCTCAGGATAACGGCTACACTTTATCACTTTTCAAAGAAGTACCAAAACACAATGACATTTTGAAAACAGCATCACTCGAAAGACCCTATGGTGAACTCTTAGCTAGGTTTACGTCCAGAAGAACTCTGGTACTCGTGTTCTACACACATGATAACTTTGGCTCCAACTTTAGCCATTTTTATAATTTTAACTCATTACATGTCAGTATCATATTCAAGGAATTATCATTTGTGTGCAATTTCACTCCTCCGTCGAAATATACAAGTTAGATACAAATAAACTGGAAGCTGTTGGACGACATATTAATGTGCTAATGTTGGTACGGTAGATCGTGGTGCTGATGCAGTGTACAGATCTTTTATATACGCTCCATTGATATTAGTCTGGAATCTGTAGATGATCTTTCAGAGGAAGCTGCTAAAGAACACCATGTAATGCAATGGCAAATGCATATACTATATAATACTTTTGTCATGGCAACCACAAATTTTCATTCAAATGTATAAGCAGAAATTCCAAAATCTACAATGTAACAACATGGACATAAGACAAACAACTTCAGGTATTATGCGCGACTAAACTTAAAATGGCCCCGCCTACCATCCTATTTTTAAAATAGCCATATTTTTTGTAGCAGAACTCTTCTTTGTGATTGAATAATGTAGTAAAAGCATTTAAGAACAGCTTAAGGTGGTACGAAATGGGTAATTTTTGGTTCGCTAATTCGTTATTGAAATCCATAAATTATTGAGAACATAATTTTGTGAGTTTTATATTCGTGTGTTTTGTTCGTGAGCAGTGTTACAGGGAGGCATCGCCCGACACATGGGGTGCAATAACTCAGCGATATAAACTATTTTAAACATGTTGTTCAACATTTGAAATAAAGAATTTTTAAACCTGTTCGTGAACGCAAACGTATAAAAAATAAGATTTGTTCGCGAACACAAACGACAGAAATACGCAAGCGACATCACTATGAGCATGTATGATCAAAATCACCAAGCATCATATGTTTGCGAACATGTGCTTTTCTAAATTAAAGTTACGTTGGAGATAATGTATTATTAATCGCGATCGTGCTGTGTGTGAATCTATAATTTATTAGTAAACATTTTATGGGTGAAAGTGTGCGCAAATAAGTTCTTTTCTATAGCGTATTCGGCTATGATTCCAGGTTAATAATTTAATAATTGTACAAATTTGTTGATAATTTAAAATGTGAAAATTGTTTGTTCGGGAACATTTGAACATTTACAGAAGATTTAACTCGTTTTGTGGACAAAAATTTGTTCAACTTCATTTGCGATGGCAATGTTCGCGAATGCTGAAAACTAATAATTTAATAATTGTACAAATTTGTTGATAATTTAAAATGTGAAAATTGTTTGTTCGGGAACATTTGAACATTTACAGAAGATTTAACTCGTTTTGTGGACAAAAATTTGTTCAACTTCATTTGAGATGGCAATGTTCGCGAATGCTGAAAACTAATAATTTTAACCACGTTCTAATCCTGAATTAGCTAATGTTCCAATTAGCAGTGAACCATTTTGTATTAATAAGAAATCGCAAAAATTTTGTTCCGAGACAGCTAATAATTTCTGGCAGTTAAATTCCACTTTGTTCAATTTTGGTTAACGAAAAACCGTGCCAAACTCTCTGTTTGTTTCGTAACAAAGGTTTTCGATTCCACATCGGTTTTGACAAAATAGGATGGCCAACGGGGTCATTTTAAGTTTAGTCGCGCATTACTACAAGAAAGTTTTATTAATCAAATAATTAGATCAAAGCCCTGCTATATCTGAACGGAGCACCCTAATCCAGGTAGGGGCAGCTTGTTGGTTAGTTCTCCGAACTCGCTGTATTCTCTTATTTTTAAAATACACTTACCGCTTTCGGACACTCCCATAGCAGACCTCGTTAAGAGACCTAAGAACATGTTGACTCCCCATCATGGAGGATTAATATGTACATAATTGTGGACACCTTCTGATCAACAAGAAGTGGGCGGCCTAATCGATAGCCATTTTTGTCTACACGGAAACAATAAGCAAATGTGTTCTAGACACAAGCGTAGGAACTAAGCCTATCCGACTGTGCCGTTCCGTTGGTCCGTTGATTTCCGACTAGTGCTGGGAGACGTTGGTCATGATGTCGCAGCGGCCTTAACACACCCAGAGCTGGGAAAAGTTACAAAGCCGATGGAGCAGAGCTCGTGTGGACAAGGTCGCTTCGCTCGGATTTATCCCTGAAGCTGCTAAACGAAATCAACTATGAAGGCATGCTCAAGCGTCTGAGCAAAAATTCGAAAACAACAGGTAAAGTAAACACTAACGTTCCAGTGCTAAAATGCTAGTTTGACAAGGCGACCAATATGCTGAAAATTTCCACCGACTGTCTGCGAATAATCTTCGTGGTACTACTTTTATACTTTACCGGTCTCGAAGCTCTTGCTTCGGACCAGCTCCTCTGTTCTTCTTTTTCTCTCCGGTCTGACGCAATATTTTGGAATATTTAATATTTCAAAATTTTGTATAACGGAGAGCGGTACTTTACCACCTGGCACTAATACTGCTAAGCTTGTGTCAAAACAAACGTATAATTTTAGACTTAATCCCAGTAACGCAAGAGTTGTCAATTATGGTTTATAACAACTAAGCCACTAAAGAAACTTTAAACGGGCTATATTTGCATAGGGGGATAAGGGGATAAGGGTCTTATACCCCCATAAATAAAATAAAAACATTTTTTCGGAAAGTATATAAGGCAAAAATATGCGTACTGTAGGGATTGAATCTCGGCCGTACTAATAAACGCCAGCGTCAGGGTATAGTTTTGTGTGAGAATTGAGGTTCTATAAAAATGTTCTTCCGCGTTTGATTACAGAAAATCCATCAATAATTGCAACATACACACCGGTTGCTCAACTGGCTTCCAATCGGTATAAATTCCAGCGTGCACATAACACTATTAACGTGGTCTCAGGCTGTTTTTGTGGCAATTAGGTGTTAATATTCCACGTTTTTAAACTAAAATTTTGTGTTTTTACTAAAAAATTCAGTATTTTCTATTTGTTGAGAAATTTCTTCTTGATACATGTAAAAATCAATTATAATACCTAACTAGATGGTCCGTTGGGTCAACAACGTCACTTGCATTTCTATGGCTGTTGCGTAAAATCCATATTTTGTAACAGCCCGAGATTTTCAGGGATTTTTAAAGGAACATCTAAAATAGAAATGTATCCAAATCTAGGGTCAAAAAGGGGTCAATTTAATAGGATGGGCGATCGAATACCGGTGGAGCGTGACCCGAGTATTTTATTGTGTATCATTCATCGTTGTTGTGAAATAAAGATGTGCCATGATTATAATCTGTTGTATCGTCACGGTCCACCCGCCCGAGGTACACGGGGTGATTTTGGCACCACAATGAAATAATCGTGATAAGAAAAAGGCCTCTAACGGGTCACCCATTTGCCTTACACTGGAAATTTTGGTCTCATCAGTAGGCGACCAGCCAGGGAATGGATCTGACCCCGCCCCCGGCCGCCTACTGTTTTGCGTTAACTCGGGATCATCAAAAATATGTTCGAGTCCTGATCTAATTCCGGCGCCCTGAGCGCTCGTATATTTTGTCTCTTCAATTCTGTTGCGCCTACCATCGCGAGGTTTCCCGTTTTGGCATTCGTCGGCGCCATGGGCCTGCTGTTGTGGTCCGTTTCTTTTTACATCGTTGTTCCACCGCTGTAGGCGACTATACATATGCGCTGCTCGCTGCTTATTGTGTTGTTAGTTACATTAAAAGCGCTCGACTTGTTATATATATATTTTGCTCTTATTTGTAGTGTATGTTCGCGCGACAATTTTGAAATATTTTAAACTTTCCTACATAGCACTATTTTAGGGACTTCAAAAGGCTCTGGCTAAGACGGGGGGAGCAACAAGGGTAAACAAGCAAAGGGCTCGACGCAGCGTCGGGACCAGTCGAGAGGAGCCGCTTTAGAGTCGCCTGTTTTGGTTAGGGCGATTGTCTCCTGTATAATTTCAAAAGTTTTGATGTTCTTGTTTAGTTTTACGATTTTCACTCTTTCTTTTTCCAGGGGTGTCTCCCGCTGTGTAGACACAAGGCGGAGTCCCGCCTGGTGATTCTTCTGGCTTTCAAAATTAACTAGCAGGGGTTGCCCCTGTGGGTGCTGGTGCGTCCACTGGATGTTCCACGCACCCGTAAGTGCATGGCCCCCGAAGCTGTGGCGTACACGCGTTCGAAAATAGTTCAAAATTATAAAAATTTCTCGGCAGGTTCCCCTCTCGCCGTGTCGTTTTTATTGTTTTCTAAACGGGGGGCGAAAATTTATTTCAGTGATGTGAAGGAGGGTGGCTGAGTAAAATACACACGGGGAAGTGGGAAAGACATAGGTACACGGGAGGGGTAAGTTGCTAAAAGTGGCGTGTCGACCTGGAGGCAACGGCTAGTGCAAATACTGTTTGAGCTTAAGTAGGAATCATTTGCTAGGCCACTCTTTTAAAATCTAGAGCCGTTGTCCCTGAGCATTTTATTTACCATGTAACACGCGAATCGTTTCAAAACCGATCCTCATTGCCGCGTAGACACAGTAGGGAACTTTAATAATTTGCATCAAATAGTTTAGGGCTCCGCCGCGACTTGACATGATAGGACGTCACCGCAATTTCAGACGTCCGTGTAAAAAGATTAAAGAACCCCGTTTCGGTTCGTACTATACCCGTGCTCGCTTTCGAGTTAGTAACATAATTTGAGCTCACATTGTAGGATAGTAAAACGTGGAGGGCTCCAGGTCACACGGATTAAAGACCCAATCATTGGGGAAAACAGAGCAAGCGTTCCGCTCGATGTGGACATAGTCACTTTCACGCATTAAGCAAAGTCATTCAAGGATCCGAAGAACGGAACCCCGCCGCCCGCTCCAAGATTCGAGCTTCTGCTCTGAGCTTTGATTATACCTCGTAAAATTCAACTCAGCAACCTCAAAACTCAGGCGGGTCTCATGCCGTGAGGAAACGGTAGAGCACTCCGTCACAAATTTTAGCAAATGATAACTATTGTTGGGTCGACGCGGCTGATCCACAGGGCGTGACGTGTCACGATATTTCGTGCATTATGTCCACCCGGTTGTTCATTGGTTTAACGTTTTCTCTGTTTCGCAAAGCGGGTTTTCCGACGTGTCTTAAGCGTAAAATTTTATGCTGTTCCCTTTTTATTTCCAGTTACATCTTTTCAGCTTAGAGGCTCGGCAGCAACCGTGCCGTATTGATGCTTGCAAGTGACTGCAGACTCAAACTTGAATTGAAAGCGCTCGGAGAAATAGGCGACTAATTTATGAAGTGAGACGGAGTCAGCTGCAATGTTTAGTTGAGTTAGATTTAATTAAAAATCGTTCGGATCCGCACCCCTTAGTCGAGTTACGCCCCTGTGGAGGATACAAAGTAATTGTCTCTCCATGCTTTTCTTTTAAACAAAACTCATAGGCGCGGACATTCACCCCGTATAGATACGGTGGGTCCTCGTTATAGCAAGTTGTTCTCAAGTCAAAACACAAGCCCCAAAAATTCTAGGGAGCCAACGTTGCTCGATACCCGGGAGACGCGGCAGTGCCTACCCTTTTAACAGAGACCCGCGTTTTTTCTATTTGACCCCAGCGCAGGCACACCTTTTGATTATAAACTGCCAGTGCAGGAGCTCCGCAGCTGACATCCGGGCTCAGTGAAATGACCACCACCTGAATGGAGCGCAGAGTAAAGAGAGGCTCACTCCAAGCGTGTGTTGAACAATGATATCCGAGGGCGTTTTACAAGCTTGGTCAACAAGTGATCGGTGAGGGAAAGATCATAGGTATACAGTGGAGATGGAAACGCATGTCCCATGGGGTACAAATTGTAGGGTGCGCCGAATTGTCTTTTCATGATCCCCCACGTAGGGTCACGCCGATCAGAATTCACATCACCATATACATACATAAAGGGTACACTGCGAGGTACCCACGTTCGTAACTTTGTGTAAATGTTACGCTTACTTTTTGAATGTACCTATAACTTTGCCTTATATGAATAAAGTGTTAGAGTGTTCGATGCTTCCTCAAGCGATATGTTTTTTCAAATTACTATAGGATAGTTAGGTGTCCATCACGCCGAATAATTGCGATCGCTTAGAGTTTACTAGCGGAGGACATAGAAATCGAAATCGCAAACAAAAGTAGCCTTCCCGTAGTCTCACAAACCGACCGGGCGTTACTCATTTGGAAATCGGTAACGGTACTAAATCAGAATAGGAGAACTCACCATCATTAAGGATTTAGGTGGAACGAGAAAGGCGGGTCAGCCTTATTACCTGTGAGCAGCAATAGGGTTGACCCTCCCTCAGAGGACCTCCATGCCGCTAGATACGTGTGCCAATACAGGGGCCAGGCCGAATACCCTGGTAAACCCGCCGGCAGCCTGCTAAGCTAATCGATTCCCTTAGGTCAACTAGTGGTTCACCGGGGAGTCGTGGAAGCCGGGGTTGTCCGCAAGGAAAATGGTGGTGCAGCTGGGGTCCCTTAGGGCCAGAACTGGTCGTAGTACATATTAATTGGGGGCCACCCCGTGAGGCGTCATTAAACCTCTGGCGCAAACGATTCTAAATTAATAAGTGTCAGACCTCTCGCACTAGGGATACCGATTAGTGTTTTTCACTCTCGAAATCATTGTTAGCCGTTATGGTGCAACTAGAAATAGTATCTGTTGCCAGTATGTTCGGGCCAACCGTAGAAGTAGTCGCAATGCAGAGGCGGTGTGTCTGGTTGACTCGTTCCGGGAGCCTACTTATAGTGCGTATGAGCCGCAGGGTTAGTGTAGTGTAATCGCTGAGTTGACAGATCTTAGACCGGAGCAACAGTGGTATAGAATGTTGTGGGTTCCCAGGGCGTGTGAGCCGGGCATACAGCTACATAGTCAGCGGCGAAAGTAGAATAGACCCGGGGCTTATGCTAACTGCCTTGGATGGACTCAAGCGTTTGGAATATCGGAAGTATGGTGGTTATTTTGGCATATTGAGATGGCTCTAGCCGGTTAGTAGCCGGTATTTCAGGTGTATCTTAAGGTCACGTTGAGCAGTACCTTAATATAACGTAATTAGCTAGAAAATATCGTCTATATAATAGCGAAACAAAATAATTCTTTCGTCGAAAGTATATTATTGTGTGACGGACAGTGACGCCGATTTTCGACCGAACTGAGAACTGCTCGTCTCCTAATTTGGGACTCATCGTTTCGATTCTGAGCTTGGCGTTATACGAACTGACTCTGCCGTCATTTGCGCATTTGCTATCCTGTTATTGACTTGTTACTCTGACTTTGGTGCCACCTTGGTGAACGTTTTAGTGCCTGTGACTTCCCAGTTACGACGTCAGTGAACATTCGCAGTTATTTGCGGTGTAAACTCTCAATCACATCTCGCTACGCCGTCATCTTCGTGTCAGATAACACTGATAGGAGTCGGAGCCGAACAGCAATTGCCTGATAGCCCTCATACCACCGTCGCCAGGAAAGATTCGCAGCGAAATCTACAACGAACATCCAAGTCGCTAAAATACATTTGACAGTGGTCAGTACACAATTTTACTTGATTTGTAATATATTTTGAATTGGTTTGAGTTAGCGTGAAATAGTTATTTTTACTGCTGATATAATAGAAAGGTTGTAATAGAGTGTTGAATTTGGATTTCTGTATTATCTTGTCGCACAAACCTCCAATTTAGTCGGTAAGAAGAATGTTGTACGCTCTTGGGGGGGTTGAAACGGGTGGCTCATAGTCCTCTCGTTTGTCAACCGCTTAGCCTGTGCCCCCTGCTACACATTTAAGTTGAAAATCCTGCTGGGGTCGCCCCGTTTTTGAATTAATAGCTACATGAATTAAAACAATATACTAAATCTGGGCTATCTGACTAGTTGGATCTGGTTGGTGCCAACGGCTCGCTCTCTAAACTAGTGGTTGCGGAAGATCACAGCAAATTGTGTAGTTTAATCTCTTCAGTGAGGCTTTGAAACTTAGAGACCACTGATTGAATTTCGGGATATTCTAGCAACCGTGTGCATTTTGAATAATTGAGCGAAGCGAAAAGTTTACACCAACAGTTACATACCTAAGGAGCAGGTACACGAGTATAATAGTAAACTCGGAGCGACCTAAACAGTGGTAATTCCGCCATTAAAGTAAACACTTATATACTACGCTGTATACATTTATCATCCGTGCCCTAGTCAAGCTTGGAACACGGAAGCCCCACAACTTGCAACAAATAAGGATCATAAATAACGTCGGAATTACAATATGTCTGTACCAGCGAGCGCAACTAGAACGCCGACTAGCAGTGGCATCAGTGTTTCCGATGTGGTTATTTAGGGCATTTCGCGAGAGTGTCCATATTTCCGAGTGGATGTGTACGATCTATTGCAAAATGAATACACACGCTTAGCCACGCGAGCAGCGCCTAATTACATATACAATGCACCACCACCACCCACTAGCCAGTATGCTAGGCCCCCACCGCAATACAACAATCGCCCTCGGTACCGGGCAGTTCAATCCAGAGGCGGAGGACGATACTAGCGACGTGATGATTGGAACAATACGGTGAATCATCGGGGATACACTGGTTATGGGCAGCAAGGATACTATCGCCCAGAGGCCGCAACCTACAACACGTATGGAAATGGCGGTCAGACCGAATACTATAATAGATCTCACGGACGTAGTGCAAAGGGGTACAACCAGCGAAACAACGGCTATAACCCAACGCTCCATGGACGCTATGCCGGACCACCCCAACCATTGTTGGCAGAAGCAGCACCGTTTCGACCGCGCACGCATAGTAATGGCTGGAACAATGCAAATCAATTAGGAGCAGTGCCTCGAAATAGACCCGCGCAGGCATCGATAAATAACAAGTTGACCGAGCGAGTTGACCGTCGTAATGCAGGCGTAATGTCAGTGACCAGAGCAGCAGATCCTGAGCTAGCACACCGCCTAGATGTCATGAGGCATGAGATGTCTACGCTAGAAGA
Organism: Trileptium ribeirensis; assembly: GCA_030248225.1. Classification (NCBI taxonomy): domain Eukaryota; kingdom Metazoa; phylum Nematoda; class Enoplea; order Enoplida; family Thoracostomopsidae; genus Trileptium; species Trileptium ribeirensis. The sequence continues at coordinate 40,402 of JASANE010000359.1, read as the reverse complement.
ACGCGCAGGGGTTAACTTAGGTACCCGATCGGCACAAGTTAACATTATGGTCACTGAAGATGAAGCAACGCATGAACAGAATAGCCCAAATTTCGAAGTCGAACTAGAATACCCTGACGAACTCGAAACAGAACCAGGTTCATACCAAGTAAACTTATTGCAAACAAATAGGGACACACCACGCAAATGGTCACAAGCGATCGGGTCGCGGAGTGGCATCGAAGCAAACCAAACATGTGAAGAAAAAACACTGCATACGGGGAATACAAATATAGTAAAGCACAAAGCAATACTGAATCCATACGGGGCTCGGCTTTGTCGTTTCCAACCCCTGGCGTCAGGGTGCAACCCGACACCTTGTGTGTAATGGTTGGACAACCAATATATGTGTATATCCCGATCGGAAGTCAGCGCGAGGAGATAATGAGTACCTAGATACCGAGCAGAAAAGTGAGAGGGGAGGAGGAGATGAGAACCTAATGGAACCAAGGGAACCTAATGTACCTGATATGCCGAGTGAGAAATATGGGAGATGGCCGTTAGGACTTTGGGGGCAGATTAATAGGGCTTCCGTGTCTGGCAATGACCCCAACGCTGGCACGTGTAACCCATATCAGGCGGCTGCATATCGGATGAAACCTAATAGACTAGTGGATGTGGAACCTAAGAACCTAATGGATGGAGTACATAATGAACCTAATCGAATGGAACTTAGAGAAACGCCGTTCGGACTTCGGGGCCGATTAATAGAGGTCGCGTGTCTAGTGATGGCTCTAACGCCGGCACGGTTAAACCTGGTGAACCCGAGAATTTTCCTGAAGCCCATTTAATGGTCGAGGGCGATGGAGACGAAAGCCCTAGCCTTATTCAAAATTGTATGTGTGTAGTATGGTGTAATTGTATGAATGATGTTGCTGAAGTTGTTGATTCAAGGGTTAGCGCTGAACCAGAAGAACTTGCAGAGGAAGGGATGAACCTAATGGAACCTAATAGTGAACCTGAGGAAGTAGCGGATACCGAGAACCTAATGGAACCTAACCTAGCGGAACCTAGCAGAAGGAATGGAGTACCAAGGAACCTAGTGGAATGGAACCGACAACCAAGGGAACTAAATGAATCAAAGAACCTAGCGGATGCATCTAATGGAACTAAACTGACTTCCACCAATTTAGGGCTGCCATGTGAGGCCCCTGTAGCTTTTCAACCGACCGGGGAAGACCGTAGAGGACACTGGCCAGGATAAGGGAGGCGTCGGCAAGCGAGCTGTCCTGATGGCCCTAGCTCCTTTCAAAATCATAATTTGTATGTAGGACCTAAGTCGCATAGAGTTCGGTCCGTAAGTGTTGGTGCCATCAAATCTGACCAGATCAGGGACCGTGGCCTTTGTTTGTCGTTGATCAATCTAACCACCTGGCAGGTGAAAATATGTGTGGCCGACTGCGACCAGGTCGGAGCCGTTATGTTTGAATCGTGTGTGGAACCGGGAGGGGAAGCTGTTCGACCCGAGTGTGAAAACGGTTTAGGGCTACACGGAGACAATGCCGAGCCGAGTGCCGAAAATATTACGAGCATAGAAAATCATGATAATCGAGCTAGCATATATGAAATCATGGAACCCAATGATGACAGGATGGAGTCTATTAACCTAGAGAGGAGTAATGTTGATAAGGAGGAACCAATAGTAACCAGTCAAAGCTCGAAAATTGTGATGATAACACCCATGGTGAAGGACATGGTAGAGAGACCAAATATTATGGAAAACCAGCAATCAGAAAACAAAACAGAAATCGTAACATGTCGACTAAGTACGGAAGAAGCCCGCGAAATAGGAATCGACCCAACCGGATCACCAGTTGACTTGATGAAAGTAATCGAACAAGCAGAAAATCACCTGAATCGGTGGGCGGTATACCAACTATCGGCCGAGTTGGTATGGGTTCCGCGATTAATAATATAAACACAGACTTGGTAGAACCTAAGTACAAGTTGGATCAAAGGCATACACGAACATATAAACAGCAGCTGTTAGATATCATATTAAGGAGATTGTTCGCATTAGATAACAGCAGCGAAATAGTGGAGCCCCTAATTTTACAAGGATTACCGGTGTCACATTTTAAAATGCCCCCATTTTCAAATGCCCGGGGGGCATTTTAAAATGCTCGGGGGGCGTTTTATTATGAATATTCCAGCTATTTTAAAACGCCTCCCGTTATTTTGTATTGCCCCATCTATTTCATAATGCCTCCCTGGCCTTGCAGTTGTAGTATTTCGTTGTATAAAAACAAATACATCTTCAGTAATATAACATTTCAAAAAAATCACATCAGGTATGACACATTAAATTGATTCTGATTAATATTTCAAGAAAATTCACATATCAAGTATAACATTAAAATGATTCTGATTCACATGAAGCAAATATATGGCAGATTCATATTTGACGTTCGGCCAGCCATTTTCTATCGGGGTACCAATGTCTGGATAATGACTATTCCATCCCTGCGCAATATCGAAACGCCCAGCAGATGTGCGGCCACCTTCATTTCGTCAGAACTCCCCATTGTGTTGGTTCTCTAATTCTAGACCTGGCAATGTACGCCGACACTGACGCCTGATTGCCTTTCACTATGTCACCAATTTTACCGTAGAAAATGTCCTGATTATCTTCCATGTGCACCACAATTATTTCTCGGACTAGTCGATGTTGAGATTCTGAGCTAGTAACAACAAATGACAAACCAAGAAACAAGCAATTGCCGTCAGCTGTAATATTCTGAACCACTTTAGGCTCATCCTCCGCGTCCACTTCTTCGGTCCATCGTAGATGAAGTATACGGCATAGAGACTTCTGCTGGAAAAATTTTAAGCGGTTTAAAAGGCACCAGAATCTTTGGTCGTGTTTCTTCAATAACTTCCACGTTTGGCACTTTATATTTCCTGAGGCGCGTCGCTGCAACATTTTGTTTCAATACAGTTCCATTCGATGCCTTTAACTTATACATACGTTTACCACAAAATTCCTCGATAGTGTAAGGGCCCGAGTATCTAGCCCCAAGCTTATCGCCCTTTCTTGATCGTTTTCGAGAAACCTCAAGTAGTACACTCTTTCCAACAATGTACGCTTCTTGAACAATGTATATTTGCTTCATGTGAATCAGAATCATTTTAACGTTATACTTGATATGTGAATTTTCTTGAAATATTAATCAGAATCAATTTAATGTGTCATACCTCATGTGATTTTTTTGAAATGTTATATTACGGAAGATGTAAATTTGTTTTCATACAACGAAATACTAAAACTGCAAGGCCAGGGAGGCATTATGAAATAGAGGGGGGCAATACAAAATAACGGGAGGCGTTTTAAAATAGCTGGAATATTCATAATAAAACGCCCCCGGGCATTTGAAAATGGAGGGCATTTTGAAATGTGACACCGGATAAGGAGCGACCAGGGTTTCTGGGTTCGGATTCAGAATTCGCGCCCGCAGTCAAACCAGAATGCTATGGAAAGCTCCCTCACTACATTCTAGCACTGCCTAAGCTACGTTTTGGAGAACAGCGAACACCAATAAGAACACTATTTTACCCTAGGATCATAGCTGTGTCGGAGCGGATATGCCATGCCCATCAGTTGCTCAGGATCCGAGTAGCTGAGACGAGCCGAATTGACCGACGGCGGGACGCTGCCGTCTGTCAGGGCTGTTAGGGTTCGCATCTCCTCTCTTACACACTATGCCTGGGATACACGTCAGTAGTTGCATGTTGAAACACCTAGAGGGACTCTTGGAAATCGTTGCCCGAGTTATCAATTCCATGAGCATCATACAAGCAGTCACTGAGGTATATCGATCTCAAATTAATATTCTCCAGACATGCATCGTATGCGAGGAACGACACAATGTAAACTTCATGCCTAGGGAGGAGTGTGCGTTCACTACATATCATGGCGAAGGGGATTACACTGGGAACCTGTCCGCCGACTATGGGACCATTAGGAGAGATGGGACAGTATCCATTCTACCAAGAAGCACACAGGGCTTGCACACGGCCTATGAACATATAGCGTATAGGGAAGCCAACTTGGAGTTTTTAGAAACCATAATAAGCGCACCATATTTGTTGGATAACCTAGTTACGGAATTCGGCGAATGCAGACCCAAAGTTCCGGTGCTGTCAATACATCACGTCGTATATGCTATAATGACTAACGCACTTTTCAGAGAAGGAAGTAGCAGACCAAAGCGCGAAGAACTAATGTGCCTACGACATTGTGGTTACGCAAGCCCGCTCAAGACATATGGCAGAGTGACCCAATGGACGACATGGACCAAGTTCCAAACACGGACCATGACGCTGACATAACATCATTTATTGACGAAGAGGAACTTGAAAGCGAGTTGAGTGCAGCACTCAGTGACGCTAGCGCAGACAAATTCGACATGACCTCAATTGAATCACTCGACTCCGAGATCTCATCTCCGATTTAAGTTTCTCCGCGGACAATGAAAATGTCAGTTATAAACACGACGCTACCGTTGATAGAAGTGATTGGGCATCACCGACCGGGTCGGTACGGTCTTCTTCAAACGGATTAGGACAGAGTGTAAAAACTGCGGTCAGATTGCTAAAGCAGGGAACCAAGATAATGGGACTTCTATAGCTTTGCTGATCCTCCATCATTTAGGGCAAACCCACACAGTCGCTACGCCTTTTTCGGACCAAGTACCACGCTTAGGAGCCATGGTAAATCAGCAGATGGGCACGCTGATCGAACCCCAGGGTTTAGTGATAACTGCTTCGCAATCCATTTTCTTACCAATAATTCTACGGCTATCCTTAGATGGACTACAACCCAGCCGGCAGGCAACCGGTATGGCGTGGTGCGTGTACACTCCACGGGGTAAATTTTGCCTGGGGAACTGCTGCCCCAACCCAAATTGTACTACCATGCCGGATTTACAACAGAAAGTTCAAGATTTAGAAAGAGAATTAAGGAGCACCTATCAAGATGTACTAGATACTACTTATTATATGGTATTAATGCTCGAATATCGCGAGGCGAATGCTCATCTTTGTGAGGAACCCGAGGTTCGAAAGAAACAATTTATCGCTGCATCAGCTGGAGCCGCAGGCGTAGTAATAGGTTTTATAGGCGTAGGCGTAGCTTTTACTAATGCAGTACATCTTAAGGATTTAAATAAGCAAGTACTCGCGTTATCCAAGGAAATGAGAAACACTTAGAATGTCGCCTATGATAACTCGCGAGCGATCATGAAACTAACACACGCTAATGAGGAGTTGTACTCATTGTTACATTATGAAATGCAGGAGGTAGTTACCATGATTGATCAGGTAAGGTGTCAAGACAAGCGCTACGTTACTGACGTTCACCGCGAGCTAGTCAACCACATGTTTCGCACCAGCCATCGATCATCGGTTGACGCCGTCAGGATGAGCGGTCAACTATCACCGAAAGTAGTGGATGCATCCACGTTAAAAAACCTATTCCCAAAGAACTCGCAGATAGCGCGGACCATTCTCATACGCGAACCTGCACTGGCATACCAATTCGAGCAAATTTACCAAGTGCATATCGAGCTACGGTCATTTAAATTTGCGTTTACACTGCGAGTTCCCCTAGTTACGTTGGACGACGTCCGACCCTACTTTGGATATATAACGTTGGCTGGAACGTCCCAGATCGCAGCGCTCACATAAAATTACCATTGCGTGACTACGCTACACGGGTTGAACGCGCACGTTAGGAAATACTGAAATTACACGCATGTAACACGCGACCCGGCATTGCATTCTGCGAGATAGACGCACTGGCAACGGACCATACATCGCGTTGTTTGGACTGGATCATCATGGTCGAGCACGCTCCGGATGAGGCTGGCCAACCCTGCAAGAACAGTGCATTGGACGGGCCAACAGCTAACCACACCGACGTCTACACCACAGTACAAGGAACCTTAATCCGGACCGCTAAAAGCAAGGCCGCCGTCTCCAAGAAGAAACATCTTAGCCACGTGACCCGAGGAGAAACAATTGAAATCGCCGATAATGGGGTTTTGTGGCTGACGCATAATAACTACACCTAGCTCGTGGTCGGACCACTTATGCTGGCTAGCACGCTCGACGCGCAAGAAATCACAGTACACATTGGACCTAATATCACTGTCTATGACTTTCCGGATATACCCCTTAAGCCGATTGTTTGAAGTTGGCTGGAACACGCCAATGCGACGAACCTGCAAGTCCAGCAAATAGCAGATGAGCAGTTAAAGAAATTAATCGACTTCCCATATATCACTACGACGGCAGTAGCTCCTTACATATGGATGCTCATTGTGCTGGTAGTTGTTGGCATAGGGGCAACAATTTACTTTAGGAAGAAAGCTGGCTTCTGTCCTAAATGCGTAAAAGGGCGCCTACAACACTGGTGGCAGCAACGGCCATGTGGGTAGTCCGAGCCAAGGCGACCTCAATTGAGTGTCAAGACTGACAATAAGTATGACACTACAAGCACGCCTCGACCAACGGTTTCAGCCCCAGCTGCTTCCACGGAGCATCTGGAATTACGAACACTGAGTCCTCGTCGGTCGGCCAGAATAAACGCCACCAACGAGGAATAAAGCGTCGTTTTGGTAGAGCCCACTGAACTATTTGCTGTGTCTGAGCGATCCCAACGTAGAGGACATCGCACAGTAACCTACCACCGACAGTTCAACGCAATACATCACATGGACGCGCCCTTCCTCATCAATGCTTTTGTATACCGCACACTGGTACTTACATTAATAGATACGGGTGCAAATGTTTCCATCGTATCGCAATACTTGGTTAATAAATTATGACTCCAACCGCGCCCCGACGACTCCACTAGGATAGCATCTGCCACTAAACAGGAATTAGCACTAGACGGCAGTATAAGCGTGCCTTTGTCCATCATGTCCATAAAGGTACAGACGGAGTTCTTCGTCACTAAAACAGCACCATACCACTGCATTATAGGAACAAATTTCATGTCCCAATTGCCAAAATGCATTATAAATTTTAAGGAACGTTGCTTAGAAATAGCCGTAGATGAGAAAGATGCTAAGATACCTTTTGCAGGCCTGGAACGCTAAGACCCACCACTAATCGCAGTAATGTGTAGGAAGCTCACTACAATAGAACCAAACACCGAAACATTCATTAATGCAATTCCTGAAATAGCTGAAACAGGTGTAGGACCGGCCCTATTCGTACCCGCACCGGAAATGGTCGATATCGCAATGGCATACGCATTAGTGTTAAGGAGCCAGACAACCATACCAATCGCAGTAATTAATTTCGGCAGCACCCCGGACACTATTTACGCCGGGAAGACAATAGGCCATATCGAAACAATGATCAACCCTACCGTACAATTCTTGAAAGACACAAACAAAAATTTGATACGGTACGAGGAGCTCAAGCCCGCCAAGCAATTAAATAACATCACCACACACCCCGTAGGGATCAGCCAACATAAAGAGGCAGGAAAAAGGTCAATAGACAATGAAACAGCTCAAACGGTCCTGAGCAAGATCGATTTTGATAAGACTTTATTGTCTCCGTTTGAGCTAAAGCAATTGAAAACCGCGATTGCTGAAAATGCAGACGTCTTCAGCGTGCATGATTTTGATCTCGGGCGCTACACTGAACATAAGCACCGCATAGAGACCGGAGATGCTAAGCCAATTAAGCAAGCCCGTATCGACTTGCACAGTTCTTACGTGAACCGCTTAGAGAGGAACTAAACAGTATGCTTGATGCGGGACTGATATCACCAACAAGCTCACCTTGGGGATCACCGATAGTGTATGTAACCAAGAGTGATGGTTTACTCCGACTCTGTGTGGATTTTCGAAAGGTAAACACTGTAGCAGAGCAAGATGCATATCCGTTACCTAGAATAGATGCTATTTTAGGATGCCTCCGAAATACTAAACTAATGTCCAGTTTAGATCTAAATAAGGGCTTCTGGCAACTAGAGTTAGACCCAGAAACAAAGGATAAGACATCCTTCGTCACTGTACATGGACAGTACGAATACAATGTCCTACCGTTTGGATTAAATTCGTCTCCAGGAGCTTTTCAACCTTGTATGTCTATGATTTTAAAAGGCCTCGAGTGGGGAAAAAGCTTAATCTACATAGATGACATACTGGTATTTTTGCCAACATTTGAAGCACATCTAGCAGACAGAATCAGGGTTTTCGACCGTTTTCGCCGAGCAAATTTAAAATTAAAGCCATCGAAATGTCACTTTGGTCGAGGCGGTTTAAAGTATTTAGGACACATAATTAGCACAGAAGGCGTCAAACCAGATCCAGAGAAGGCAATATCAATTGAAGAATTTAAGCGTCCGGAGACATTGAAGCAGCTTCAAAGTTTCTTGGGACTAGTGGGGTATTATCACAAATTTATACCAAGTTACTCCGATATATGCGAGCCACTGAATGAATTAAAGCGTAAAGATACAGAATTTAAATGGGTCCCTAGATGTGAGGAAGCATTTAAGAAGTTGAAACAAGCGTTACTAGGCGAACCCGTACTAATACACCCCGATTTCACTTAGCCGTTCATCTTGCAAACGGACGCTTCAGGGTACGCAATGGGTGCAGTGCTGTCGAAGAAAACCAAACAAGGCTTCAAACCCACTGCATACGCAGGTAAGGCTTTGCTAGATTATCAACGCCGATATCCCGCAATAGAAACCTAAGCTCTCGCGATTAGATGGGCAGCGCTACAGATTAGGCATTACCTCGTAGGGCACCAATTTCATGTCGAAACTGATCATAAACCGCTAAAAGCCTTATTTGACAATCCACCTAGGAACTCACGCTTATCCCAGTGGCGCAGTGAGCTACTGTTAAAATTCGGGGGATTCGAAATACAATATAGACCGGGTAAAGAAAACAGCAGTGCCGATGCGTTGTCACGAGATCCCCGATACGACCCATCCATAAGTGAGGAACCAGAGGACACTTAGGAAATATTAATGATGGGTCGAGGACGACCCACAGGACCTCGTCCCCCAGTGCGCAGCGCATGGGACCAATCCCGCTTACCATACCCAGTACGGACCGTGGCCCCGCTCGCTACTGCCGCGCCAACCCCTATAACAGGAAGCCCCATAGCTCCTCCAGGCCAACCGAACCTTGAAGCAATCCCATTGCTACTAGTAGCCGATACACAAGTAACTACAGTACCCCCAGCCACGCTGACACAGCAAGCAGCCACGCTAAGTGCTATCCCAATTAGGATGGATCCTGGAGAAACACCAGTTATGTCGGTGCGTACAACAACTATCTCGGGTCCTGGAGGCAGACCTCGGGCTCGAGGCCCTAAAAATCCGTTCCGCACCGAATCAGAAATGTTGCGACTAAGAGCAATCACACTACCGACAGAACAAGAATTTTATAGGCTCATGAAATTAATGATGTACTATGAAACCGAAATATTACCAACTGTCAGGATCGAGGACGCCCAAGATACTCATGAAAACATATATTTACCGTTCTTTTCGGACCTCCCAGATTTTAATCTAGCGCGGCCCTTACCATATATAAAGCGAAACGACCCAGAATTAGGTCCAATTTGGTGGTACCTATATAACAAAACACGGCCCAAAGCCGAGCTAGGCGCACTGCGAATAGAAATGCGAGCACATTATTTCGAGCTAACCGCGGACACCAAGATATTATACACGCACCCACTACAAACAGGGGACATAAATTACAAGTTGTGCGTTCCAATCACACTAGTACAGCAAGTGCACAAACATGAACATAACACCTTGTACGGAGGACATCCTGGTCGCGATCGGCTACTAGCAAAATTAAAACAATTTTATTATTGGAAAGGTATGTCCGAGCACGCACAACAATGGATCAGGCGATGCACACTTTGCCAATCCGCGAAGGACCCGATTTCTCGGATAACCACCGGATTAGGTAGGATTCCGTTGGCAAATCAACCAATGTTTCGTGTATTCGGAGACATACTTGATATTCAAGTTAGGTCACAAGCAGGCAATAGCTATGTCATTGCATTTATAGATCAATTTACAAAATTCACAGTAGCAGTACCAATAAGGCACCAGGATGCTCACACAGCCGCTGATACATTTTTATACCAGGTAGCCAATAGGTACGGAGCTCCCAGGAAGCTGTACTCTGACAGAGGAGATGCTTTTACCGTTCACATGTTCGAAGAGTTGTGCCAAGAAATGCAGATATTTCAGCACATGAGTCTAGCATACCATCCGCAGGCAAATGGTGAGATCGAAAGATTTAATAGGACATTACTATATTGCAGTGATTCATTTTATAATAATTTCAATATATAATTCAATATATTTATATTTTCAATAATGTACTATGGGAATGTCTACCGATGTGAATGCTGGAAACTAGCGCATAATTTGAAAGTAGAAACTATTTTGTTGACGGTACGACGGCACATGTTTGGCTTAACAGGATGTTTTGATTTCGATTGAATGGGGTATTGTATTCGACCGTGGTGTGGTACCGACGTCGTAGCTTAATGCCTGAATGATCGATATATATATAGTTGGTTGCTATTCATATAGGATGGAAGTTTTTGGAAGTATATAAAGTGGATTTAATCTTAAAAAGGGTGGCTTTTTGACGAACACGCGTGATGCAACGCAACTGACGACACGATGCGGTAGTTGATTTTTATTAATTGTGCTAGTTTTGGGATGTAGGAATTATTCGCTGATACAACTTATTTTTCGCTTAAAAGTGATTCTGATTGTTTTCCGAATTTTGTGCAGTAAGTGCATTTTAAACATTTTGGTACTAGTTCGTTCCAGACCGCAGTGTTACATTTTCGGAGGTCCTACTGGGTAAGCGCTGTACTACCAAACATTAATTCAAACTTATAGGAACTTTATAAAGAGGAATACCAGACATTAATTCGCACTACTGAGAACTAGAAACTACCAAACATTAATTTGATTAATTCGACACTATAGGAACCGCTACCTCCCACCAAATAACGATTCACAGAGAACTGTGTATGCTTTTTCACAGATAAGTGCGGTACAGAATCCAACATCTATGTCCTTCGTAGATACTATAAAACAAAATTTAAGGTCACCACGCATCGCCAGCTTCGCGCTCAACGTAACACATAAAACGCTGCACATTTCTTAACTACTATAGTTATTATAGATATTTGGCATTACTGACTTAGGGCATCAATAACTTAGCGTGTCACTCACTGACACTTTAGCTCACCCTACTTGGTCACGCCTTCTTGCTTGTGCCGGAAGCTCTCCCGACGCCTACGGGAGGCATCGAACGGTACTCGTTCCCACCAACAACCCTTCGAGCGGAACTAGCTTTTTCTGTTATTTTGCCGTCGTGCGGACCTCGCACCTTCCATATTCCTTCGGGCATTACTCGTCCCATATCTGTAGAGCGGAACTCGCTCATTGATACCTCGCCTTCGGACAGAACTTGTCAATTTCACAGCACCCCGGCTCCAAGCATTCAAGGCCACGACCAAGTATACAGAGCAGTAAGGTCAGTAACCGCAAGCGATAAAATACTGAGGATTAACGCGGAATACTAAATACATATACGCACTAAAACACATTTAATGGCCAACCCAGGTGCTTCGGGTACTACACCTAAAGACCGAACTGACAGCATGTTGCGGGCTCTTGAGAAACAAATAAAGACATATCTGAACTACTCAAAAGTCAAACAGCAACTAATGAGGTTGTTGCCACACTACAAGAGCAAGTCATAGACATAGACAATATCACTTCAACACCCCCATATCGAGCTGACTTGTCGTTTTACAATGGTAAATTAAGGGAAGATTTTAAGCAGTGGTATGAGCTTTTTGAATTAATCACGAATGCTAATAACTGGAACGAGGCTCGCAAACTTAAAGTATTACCTGCATACTTGCGTGGCACCGCACTAGAGTACTATAGGGGTTTACCTGAACCGACTAAGCGAAGTTATCCGTCACTTATAAGGGAACCATGTCATGCGCTACAGGCTCCTGAAGGGGAGAAGTTTAAGCGTAATGAACTTATGCGCAGGAAGCAGCTAGTAAGCGAAACAGTCACAGACTTCGGGCAAGCTATTAAAGTCTTAGCACGCGGAGCATGGCCTGAGCTAGATACTAACACTAGAGACTCTTTTGCATGCGAGTTCTTCATTGAAGGGCTTAGACTACCGCGACTTAAGGAGCCTAAGTCTCTTGAAGAAGCAATTAAGTTAGCTGAAGAAGATGAAGCTTAAACTAGGTTACTAACCAATTCTGAAACTTTTGAATGCACTAGAGGCTCTGCATCTACACTAGAGTTGGATGGCATAAAACAGGCCTTACTTAAACTGGCTGATAACCAGGCAACTTTATTAACACATCTTAATGATAACAAAACTAAGCAAGTTAGGTTTGACTCCCAAACTGATTTAGTTGGGGCTGTCAACTCCCAAACCAATCGAACTAATACTGAAACTCCTAACTACTGCTTAGAAATCGAACGACTCCACCGACGGCTAGACGGCTTCTTTGGTACTCAAAACCGTGGCGGTGGTAATTATAGGCGATTATACCGATTTACAGATTACAGCCGCATGAATTTTCGGAATAGGTCTCCCGCAACTGGGAACTTGCGGTGTGACTTCTGTCGCCGGAACCATCACAGTTACACCTGTCCTAATAAACCCGATCGTAACTATGGGGGTTATAGTGAATTCAGAAACTATGGAGACCGCGGTAGCCAAGACTATGGTAACACAAACACGCGATACTATCGGGATACTGCTAGGCGAGACTTCCGCGAACCTAGTATGCGAGATTATCCGCGCAGATCGATTACACCGTTGAGAGTGCCTTCTAGGGAGCGCGAACGTTCTTCCTCTGCACAGCGAAGATATGTAAATGCAATTCAAACTACTGAAAAAGTAAAAACTGAAAATGACGCACTTGAAGATCAACAAGACAGGCTTAAAGAAGCTAAGTTTCCTTACTTTGTAAACCTAATCACACCGCTGCCTGCGCTTGAGTTATGCACCTCTATGACTTTTCGCGCACTCAAATTATGCACTATATTACTATGGTATACTTATGGTTTTATTTACTAATATTCGCTTTCAACAGTTTACCTACAGTGAGTCTAAGTATCACTCAACCTAAGAACTACCAAATTTGCGATGACACAACTAGGGGTCATGCGATAACGTTACCCAAATCTGTGCACTGCGTACCTTCAATTTCACAGAGAGTTGCAAAACACGAAATAGAACTCTTTGTACCAAGAACTGAACCGGTGTTATTTTCAGTGTACAAATGTACGCTGGTCACACACAAAATCTGTACAAACATGGGATTTTTTCGGTTCAAAGGGTATAGTGCTAAATGAGAAAACACTCAGTTCAATAAGCTATCAGGACTGTTACAAAGCAAATAAAGATCGTAGGTATCGAAATAGTACATTATTTCAAACAGATAAAACTATGTTATCAACACGAGCGATCCTCAATGTAAACTACAGATGGTGTTGCTATGATTATTGTAAAACCTCAAATAATCTAATTCTACAGTATGGGACTATGGCCACCACGTTTGATGGGAAATTACTAACCACCCATTTAGGGGACATCGCGAGTTGTAACGCTAATCAAACTTATTGTATAACTAAGGAAGCCACATATGTGTGGGAAACCTTACTTAATACGCCTTTCTGTAGTTACCAGTATAAGTCCAAACATCTAGCAGAAATAGCTGGTAAACACATCATAGTAGATGATGTACAAGGTGCTTTTACACTAACTACTACAATACTCCAAAGTGAGTATTGCATGACACATAATACTACGTATCTTAGTGAAGAAGGAGTTGCAATTAGGTTCTTAACTACCGAATTACCACAATACTTAACGCAAAAACAAAATACAATTCTGAAACCTACCCCACTACCAAATAGCAATATAGATCCTGTAAGCTTTAAATTTAACTACTTAGAGAACAAACTTCTCGAGCTAGAAATCAAACGCTTCTCAGCAGCATGGCGTGAGCTTTGTGCCAGCCGACAACGACTACTTCATGTCGTTCAACAACTATTAAAAATTGACCCAACTATAGCACTGAGAACATTCTTACAGCGAGATGTCATCTTCGCGCAAATTTCCGGCGAGGCTATACTTATTTATGAATGCATAGCTGTCAACATAACTAAAGTACACTGGAAGCACAAATTAAATCACACTTGCTATGAATATATTCCAGTTGAGTATAAAGATAAAATTTGGTTTTTACTTCCAGGTACTCCTCAGGACTTGGTACAGATTTCTGAAACAATACCATATTCAGACGTAACACCAAGTATACGTAAAGTAGGTAAAACCTGGGTCATTGGTAAAAACTATAGCCACCGAACTCATGTAACAGAAACAGCAGTAGACCTACTCTGGACTCACAAGTGGCAACCTTTTTCTTTTACAGCTCCAGAACTTATCACTATTTGGAAACCTGCATACACTAGACTACTGTATCAAGCAGGCGTAAGTGACACGCGATCCCGCCTTTTGCTAGACTAGACCGCTTAAATAACTATCGTGCGATCCAGATGTAGTATGCAATGTACTGCGAGGCACAGGTGAAGGATTAGGTCACATCATTGAAGGGTACGGAGCCGCAGTAGGTCATGTAATAGGCGGCGTGGCCACGGGTGTAACGGATTTGATTAATGGGTTATTAACTGGACCAGTGCAAGTTTTCATTAATATCGTTGTTATTTTAGCATGCATAGACACTACTTTATTTCGCCTACAAATGCAAACTATGCAGCCGATTTGCACCTATATTACGAAACAACCTGCGGTATCCAGGTCAATAGAAAAGCACTTACAAAAAACCAACATTATCCAAATCAAACAAACTTGAAACCACTGAGACACATTATTTTGAGGAAATGCAACAAAGTACAACTATAAATGGAGATGAAATTATTAAAATGGATACTTGGCCGCCTAAACCAATCGCGGGACTAGACTCGGGTACCTTTGTTACCCCTGTCTCATTATTTGATACCGAAACATGGGCTCTATGGGACACAGGTTCCAGTCATACTATTGTATCTCATAGCACTTTTACCAAGTTAAAACGTCCGAAAACTTCACTGCCGGCTGTTCCGGCGAAATCGCTAACGGGGAAGAACTACGATTCCATGATACTATGCTAATACATATCAAGATAGGTACTAAAACTTTCGTACACGTGTTTACAATCGCGGATGACGACTGTTGTCCGTATGATTGCATACTTGGCGTCGACTTTTAGCGACGTCTTAGCTAAGTCACAGTGGATTTTCAAAACTATGAACTACAGCTACCAGGTACCAAAGTAAATATCGGTAAAACAAAATACCCAAACTCTGTCACAGCTACTGAAACAGTAGTACTTCCACCACAAGCTGAGGTTTATTTACCACAATGCTGCATAAGTTTAATACAAAGTAAAACTGTAATCTTACAACCACACTATAAAAACTTAGCAAAACGGTCACTACAGACGTGTTCAATACTAACTAATGCAAATAACGGCTATGTTGATTTCTTAATAACCAATACCAGACCATGTAAAACAATTCTTTATAAAAATACACACTTAGCAGACACCTTTGAACTTGACACGAACGAATGGTTAACGGCTATACATGACGTTATCGCTACTATTGAGGGTAATCGACAACCCAGGGAGCGAAGAACCACTGAGATACAACACTTCGAGACTCAGCTACATAATAAAATAGTAACTTGTAGTCAACTGAATTTAGCTCAACAACAGCAATTAACGTCCTTACTTACTAATTTTCGAGATGTTTTTGCACAAACTAATCACGATTTAGGAAAAACTGAAATCGCTAAACATGGCATCAACACTCAAGGCGATGGTCTGGTGAAATGTAGACCATCTCGCGTCTCAGAAGCGGAAAAACAAATTATAGATGAACACGTAGCTAAGATGGAAAAATCAGGGGTTATCGTACCATCGTGTTCTCCTTGGTCAAGTCCAGTAGTTTTGGTGCCTAAGAAAGATGGGAGAAAGACTTTGTAAAGCAAGAAGTTTCATTTTTAGGCCACATAGTAGGTAAAAATGGGCTCCAAGTGGACCCTAAGAAAATAAAATAGTACAGGATTAATCTACACCTACTACTATTACAGAACTCAAACGTTTCCTTGGTATGACTAGCTACTATAGGTGCTTCATACCACGCTTGCTACCATGGCAGAACCATTACATAAGCTTTTGCGTAAAGATGTAAAAATTTGTGTGGTCAACCTCTTGCACCGACGCCTTTGAACAGGAAAAATCATGTTTAGTTAAGGCGCCAGTACTTTTATTTCCTGACTTTACTAAAGAGTTTTTTCTTCACACTGATGCTAGTGGAACAGGTATAGGTGCTGTATTAAGTCAACGTTACGACGACAACTTAAAACCTATTGCTTACGCTAGTCGCTCACTACAGAAAGCAGAACTTAATTATCCGGTTATAGAGAAGAAAGCACTAGCTATTGTGTGGGCTGTTCAATATTTTAGGTCTTATTTATATTTAAAGCCATTCACTGTAATAACTGATCATAGACCACTGAAATGGTTACTAGAGCATCAACACACGTCTCCTAGGCTAACACGTTGGGCACTAAAGTTATTAGAGTATGACTTAACTATAGACTATGTAGCTGGTAAGCAGAACTGTGTCGCTGATGCACTATCTCGTGCACCACTATGTTCTGCAATTAGCATCAGCAATTCGCAAGAGCAAAATAAGTCACTTGATTATTTTGTCGGTGCTACACAAAAACTAGATTTAGGTATACTAAAACAATTACAAACTAAAGACAAGGATATCGCGTTATTAATTAAGCGCTTAACTGAAAATAGTTCCGACGAACTTTCTAGAAACTACCAACTAAAAAATGGTGTACTCTATAAGCGTTACAAGGACAAACTTCTATTAATGGTACCCGTAGGACTACGGCCAGAAATATTGCAAATCCATCATGACGATATCTTTGGTGGTCACTTAGGTGTTCGTAAAACTTTGTACAAAATTATGACACACTACTACTGGCGTAAGATGAACAGTGATGTTTCAGACTATGTTAAACGTTGTCTTTCATGTCAAACTAAGAAAAGCAAGGCTGTATCAAGGAAAGTACCACTACAGCCGATCAAGGTAACCAAACCTTTTGATAGAATTGCAATAGATTGTTTGGGACCGCTTCCACGGTCCAAACACGGCAAAAAATACATTGTCGTCATTAGTGAATATCTTACTAAACGGGTCGAAGCATACCCTACTATGGATATAACTGCTGAGACCATTTCTAAACTAATTGGGGAAAAATTCATGTGTGTCCACGGGGCACCTAAACAACTGCTAAGCGACAGAGGAACTAACTTTCTGAGTGATATACAGGGTGTTTCAGAAGTAACTACCCACACTTTGTCAATCAATATCTTCTAGCGTAATATTTCGCAATGGTTGTTTATCGCTGTTTTTAATATTTCAGGTTATTATAAATATATATTGTTTATACCATGGATTCCGCACGACGATCTCTGCCTGAAAAAATCTGTGTTGTAAAACTTTACTATAAATACGGAAATTATGCCGAAGTCTCACGCCACTGTAAAAACCATTTCGAGTCAGTACCTCCTACTCGCAATACGATGGCTGATATTATTTCCCGATTCGAGAACACTGGCAGTGTAGCCGAACGGCTGAGGCCGGGTCGTCCAAAGTCTGCCACAAGTGGGGATCAGAAAGCTGCATTAAGCGCTGCGGTATCCAGGAACCCCAGAAGTCATCTCGAAGGGCTTCCCTCCAGCTGGGTATTCCTCATACTTTCATTTGGCGCCTTTACAAGGAGCTTAACTTGAAGGCCTTTCGGCCCCGTCTTATCCATGGACTCTCTGATGATGATTTTGATCGCAGAGTCCAGTTTTGTGAGACATTTATGGACATGATGGAAAGCAGTGCGTTGGACCTTGATCGCATTTTGTGGAAGGACGAGGCGGTTTTCAAGATCAATGGTCATGTTAATCGCCATAATTGTGTTTATTGGTCTGAAGACAATCCACATGTCACGATTAACAAAGAGGTCAACGCCACTGGAGTCTGTGTCTGGGCCGGAATTTGTTCACAAGGCATCGTTGGTCCATTCTTTTTTGACGGAAATGTCAATAAAACCAGCTATTTGTAACTTTTATCTGTGAATGTCTACCCGCAAATCGCAACCGACGACCTTGTTTTCATGCATGACGGAGCCCCAGGTCACTACGCTACCGAAGTCCGCGCTTGGATGGACGAAAGGTTCCCGAATCGATGGATCGGCCGCAGAGGTGCCATCGAGTGGCCAGCTAGGTCACCAGACTTAACTCCGCTTGACTTCTTTCTTTGGGGTGTTCTGAAAGAAGATGTTTATGGAAATAGGGCGAAGGACCCTCAAGAATTGATAGGCAGAATAAAATCAGCGTTTTCTAAAATTCCAGTGGACTTATGCGCCAAAGTTTACCGATCTGTACCATCCCGACTGGAGAAATGCATTCAGCTTGGCGGTGCACAGACGGACCTGTTCTGAGATCTCTCTTCGTAATGTAAGTAAACTTTTAATACTTGTCTATAATTATACAAAAAACGGGCGAGCTACCTCTGCCCAGTCAACCGATAGTTAGCATCAAACAGTGGGTAGTTACTTCTGAAACACCCTGTAGTTAAGCAAATTTGCAAGTTACTAAATACACATAAGGTAAATACTACGCCTTTTAATCCCAAATGCAATGGGCTTGTAGAAAAATTTAATCACACTATGTCTAACATGTTGTCCATGTACACTAATGCCCAACAAAATGACTGGGATGAGTACTTACCATTTATTCTGTTTGCTTATCGCACCAGTGTTCAGGAATCAACTAATGAAAGCACTTTCTACTAGCTGTTTGGTAGGGACCCATACTTACCGTCCGATATAGGTATATTTTCGGACCCCGGAACCACAGCTAATCAGCAAAACTGCTACGGAAATAACTAAGAAACTGTCTCATGCGTGGAAAACTGCACTAAAAGCTATTGTTACTTCACAGGCAAGACATAAGTCCTACCATGATCGTAGATCTAAAGAGCACAACTTCGAAGTTGGTGATCGAGCACTACTTTTTAGGATAAAGAGAACCAAGGGCTTAAATGCGAAATTGGGGCACCCATGGAGAGTCCCTTACAGGATATTAGATGTTAATCCAACTACCGCTCTCATTCGAGCATGCGACTACCCTGATAAACCCAGCTTTCGGGTGAACGTCACTCAATTAAAGCGCTTTTATGGCCCTTATGTTCCACGCTCAAACTTTGCATCATAAGGTAGTTCTGATACTAACGATGTTGCACGCGTACATATCCCGGTTTCTGAGAATGTTCCAACTCGCATAGAAGGCCCAACTTCGGAAACTAATACAGGAAGTCGATATCACTTCAGACCTCGGCGCAACCGAAACTAAACAACTTATTAGACTTATAAACATAATCTTATCTTAAGGTGTAAATATTATATTAACTTTTCGATTTCAGATGAAATTAAGAGTGCAAATATTTATTTATTCTAATTTACTATTTTACTTATTTATTAATTTAACCTATTATTTAAATTTATTAGCTTGGGGGACATTTCTATCTTGGTCTTCTTCGTCTACTCTACAATCTTTCTTACCGTTGAATCATCAAAACTTCTGGAAATCTAACATCATGACTACTAAGCCAAAACCGTACAGCTTTCGCATGCGACCTGAACGCCTTCCACAGTCTATAAGGTCTCGCTATGATCATGGAGACGCGTGCATTAGGTTTGAGGACTTCTATCGCTATGGTGATTGTGACTGTAGCGTGAGATCCATGTTCAATGTGTCTGACATCATTTTGATTCAACAACTTTTCTTCACACAAATTGCATCACGACTTGACTTACTACCATCTGATCACGACTTGCAACCGTATAACTGTTCCGCTGCATTCGCTCACAAAATCTCGCACTTTCTGTTCGTTTTGATCGACATGGACAGACAGCAATCTTTAGTGGCTCGTACTGGTCAATGTTCTTAAGGCATCTCGAACAAAGCAACTACCACCTCTCCGGCAATAACTCTTCACGTTCTTCGTTAACTACAGACAGCAAGCCAATGTTGTCCACATCCCCGATCTTGGCTGCTCGTTCGACAGAAAGTGACGAGAAGATGCCATAGACTTCGAAGGCAGATGATAAGATATCTGTGAGTGACTTGACTCCCCCAAACATAGAGCTTGAAAGCAGCAATAGCGCAAGAACAGGCTACCAGTCAAAATGCCTTCTCGTACATACCAGAACCTGGTAGCCGAGATACCCAGGTAGAATACGGACAATAAACCGTGCCAGTAGCCTCGATGGAAAGAATAGTGGCTACCAGCGAGGAAATTCCATTTGGCGTACCGACTGTAGGTGCTGGAATACTCGAAGGACAACATTTCTGTCCAGCGGTATCACGCTGTCTGCCACGCCACGAGGAGCTTCCGGCGGCACCTGGACCACACACCTCAGGAGATTTACGGTACGCCATTATGCTCGCTGCTCAGGACCACCCATTTTTTCAATCGCGACCCGCTGAACATATTATGGCATCACGGCAGCGGATGCCAATGAAAATGTCAACTCAAACCGTAGGGGACTATACAACAATGCGTCCTTATAGCGCTCCACCAGTAGACGCCGACAGACCTATGTCCCCTCACCAGTGGGTCTTTCATGAGGCGGCCGTCACTCAGCCACCTCCAGGGTCGCTAATGTCCAGCTATTTGTCGGAAACTTCTGGAGAAAGTACAATCGTGGACGTGATAGTAGCTGAAGCAGACGATGAGCTAACTAGCCAAACCTCACAGAAACCATCTTCTGCCGAGCGGCTCGGTCAGGCAGGACAGGAAACATCAAGCAGTGGTTCTAGGACGCCTAGCACGCAGGCGGGAACCTCTGGCTCACTAAGCGAACTAACACTTGCGGAATCAAGCAGTGAAACGCCAGCACCCCGGAGGAGAACTAGTCGTCCAGTGACCCTAACTACTCCTCCTCGCACCCGAGCACCGCCGCAAGAGCGAGGAAAGGCACTTGTTGGACGGAGCACTCAATGGAAACAAGGTTTATCGGCACAAGGAAGTTCAACTATCCACTTCGTTACTACTGAACTCCCGGGAACATCCACAGTGACCATAACTGCGTTGATACGCACCACTGCCACCACCACCACCTCTTCCGGAATAATGCGACCCAGCACAGCCCATACAATGGCTCCGACTAGACATCTTCTGCATCGCCAGGCTAGGGACCGGGTCTTTAGGCCGTACGGTGCAGCATCAGACGAGGAAGTAGGAGACCCTTACGCAGGCCCAGACGTGTAACTTTCCAGGAACCAGAGGTAACCATTAGCGAAACTGCGGGAACATCAACTAGGCTAGCTTCTACTACACGCACACAATCTACCAGAGTCACCACTTCAATGACCAGCACACCAATATTTACACCACGACAACTTCTGACGGGCGGACGCTCCCCAGGCGCGACCTTACCACCAACCGCATTTCCAAGATACCCTTCTAGCTAGGAATTACACCCTGCAGGCTGGCGACAACGAACGCCCCGTCCACCACCTTACGAGGAGTCTGATTCAGACGAGCCAAATTTACAAGTAGACTAACTCCAACCCATACTGGCACGTACCTCAAGTCAAGTAAGCAGACTGTTTTAAGGTTAAGAAAATATTCACATGTAGGCTGAATTACCCTTGCATCCAGGCTTATTCCCAGTATACACATTCTAGATGCTCCGAAGCTACAGCACCAACGACGTCCATGCTCTGTCGATCCCAAAGGGCGTGCGGCACGCACCTATGGACATGGACGGGCACGTGCTTCTCAGAGTGCCCCAATGTCTCGTCGATCGAATGGTACGTTGGGAATTCTTTTCGCTCAAAACCCGAAAGTAGAGCTGCCTATCCAACCAATATCCCATGGTCGACCGGTTCGAGCACGATGGGAGACGCCTTTCCAGCTTCGCCGAGCATTACCGCCTCAGCGTCTTGGTGCTGTTGGGACGCGACGAAGAAGCCAAGAAGTTGGGCGAGGTGAATATTTCCCCAACCGAGCTGCAGCTACGCAGCATCGCACTCCAACGGCAAATTCCTCACAAGCGTCCAGAGGTGGCACATGTCGTACCGGCCCCACCTGCTACGACCAATCCTCTTGGCCAAGTTCGCCATGGACGAGTACGCTGAGGAACCGGAAAACACCGGCAGCCGGCAACTCTTCAGCGACTCGATGGACAACTTTTGGGGCATTGGTATGCCATCGGCTTAGTGCTGCAGCTACCGAACAATCTGCCACAATGTCACGGGTAGGCTGCTCGAAGAGATTCGGGCGTTCAACCGTGACGGCTTGGTGCGGTGGCCACGAGTGGTCATCGTCGGTGACGAGCAGGCCCTGCCGCTCCTCGAGATGGCCGACGAACGTAATTGGCTCGTCTTCACCTACCCGACGTTGACGACGGTCGAGCTGCTGCAGTGGTCCAACGCTTTATTGACGCCTCAAACGGACTGCATATTCGTACTGGGTGGCTATGGTTGGCATCTCGGAAGGCATATTCGCCGGGTGCTTACTTTAAGCGCGTCAAGCGTCATCTGGGAGTGCTGGACTGGCGTGCCCGAGAGGATGCAGCCATATACGTCGCGTCCCCCGCTCCTCATTGGGATGCTGACAACTACACTGGTGATGCCTGGGGACGGCAGTTTCGTACGAGGAAAACAACGTCCACCGTTGCCCGTCAAAAGCAAGCCGCAGCGTGATTATGCCACGATGGCCGGCGCCGCTAATGGAACCCGAAGCCTGTGATGCGGTCGTACCGTTGAACCAGGGGAGGACCGGCGACGTTGGACCCAACCTGTCGTGGCGATAGCGTTGCACTCAGAGCTAGTCGCTTGGGTGGAACAAAACGTCCAAAGACGCATGGAGCGACAGCCGCCAAGGGAATAATATTATGAGTACTCGGACAATGAGTGATAGAATATATGTGGGAGTCACTGTAAATTTTCAGATTGTTCTAGGGAGGGCGAATAGGAAGTTAATTCTAGAACCATCAAGAGATAATAGAACCCAGAGCACTGCTTAGGCGGAGCCAAAATGGAGCAGGCAGAATAGGCCGAAAAAATATAGAAAACCCCAAAAAAATGAGCGCGAATAGGGCGAGCTGTGCGTCAGCTGAGTGATCGGAAACTATATTATTTAAGTTCCCTTTACAGATGGCTTCTGATTGCTGTAATATTATAACGAAAGGGCCAAGGTACGCATCATAATTTCGGTAGAGTGACTGAATCATGCAGCAGTCGCTTGAAAGCAGACAGCGATGACGCACTAACCGTCTCATTCGACAGAGAATTCCATGGTTTAGTTCACTCGATATCCATAGCTACATCGCCCAACATCAAGCCTCGGTGTTCTACGAGCAGTTGGCCTCAGACTATGTCCTGGACATATTGATCGCGCGAAAACAAACAGCCGATCGACATCGTAATCCACATAGCCTTGGATTATCTTGTACGCCAATATAAGGTCGGCACGAAGTCGACGCGTTTCAAGAGATTCCATACCAAGCGCCGTTGTCCTCATAAACCAAACGATGTAAAGCTGGAACCAACTCAGTTGCCATTCCCTGCACTCGATCTATCTTCGTATGTCCATCTGCTGATGTGGTCGCCATGCAGTCGGAGCATATTCCACGGACGGACGGAATAGCGATCTATGTAACGTCTATCGACTACATCGCTTATTCAGGTTCACACACGATCTCTTAACCATACCAGTCTTCTTTTCTGCCATTGCCGCGACCTTATTACAGTGTAACGAAGGCTTCAGATCCTCAGTTACTACGACGCCCAGATCTTTTATACCGGTTGCTTCATCAGCATTAGGGATCCGCTGGTTAGCCACCGTGTACCTCCGCTTTAGATTCCAGAACCCAAAATGACCACACACAAACTTGCTAACATTGTACATCATATCCCACGTCCAAGCACACTGCTGGAACCCCAATAAATCCTGTTGCATATTTTCCAAATCCAGAACAGTATGCCTTCTATGAAATCGCCTCACAATCTTGGTATCATTTGCCACCTACTACAAAGTCAATATCATTTATGTAGTATGCAAACAGAATAGGGCCAATGACGCTACGCTGTGGTACTCTGCTTCTGCTCAGTACTTTGCAAACAGACGACTCAATCCCGTTGACCACTACCCTCTGCTGCCTGCCCGTCAAGAAGTCCCTGACCCAATTCAAAAGATTAGGCCCAACGTTATGAGCTTCGAGCTCCAACAATAAGCGACCATGGGTAATCTCGTCGAATGCTTTGCAAAAATCTAAGGCAACCACGCCTACAGCGTCTCCGTCATCCACTACATCCGATAGGAAATCCATGTTTTCCACCAACTGTAGCCCAGCTGAGCGCTTACCAATGAAGCCATACAGTGTCCTATTTAACAATCGGTGAGCCCTAGCATGGTGAACTAGCGTGGACCGCACAAAGCGCTCCATAAGCTTGCAAACCGATGACGTTAAACCCACTGGACGATAGTTGTCAATGTCTAGCTTAGAGCCTCCCTTATGAATCGGAACCGCACGACCCTCTTTCCATTGCAGCGGAACCTTTCCAACTTCCATGGATGCATTGAACAGGGACGACAAGGGCCCAGAAATTTAGTCAGCACATTGAATCAAAAAATTACTAAATATTCCCAGGTGCAGCCCCCCCGCTTTAGCCGCAGAATTTCATCTCTAACATTGCTACTTTCAATAGTGCTCGGAGAAGCTGCTACCCAACATCGCTATTTGATGGACGGGAAATTCTCTGTTGTGAACACAGTCAAAAACTATGGTTAAAACATCTGCAGTTTCATTATCAGTATCTGTCAAGGTGCCATTCGGTCCCTTCACTAGACCAACGCCAGGTTTAATCTTGAGTCTACAGTTGCCATAGTTCCAAAATGATTTAACGTCTGTTTTCAAATTTCTCATCATCCTAGATTCGCATCGCCCAACCGACCGCTCAATCTCTTGACCAGCATGCATGCAGAAATCGCGATACCGTTGCCAGGCGCACCACGTGCGGCTGCGCATGGAACTACGATGCAGGTTCGGTTGACGTTTTATCACCCGAAAAGCCCGATAATCAGCCCACATCGGTTTACGGCGTTTGGTAGATGACGGCTTCAAAGGTACAAAACGAACTGAAACATATTCGTACACTTCCATCATTATTCGCCATATATCATTAAAGTCAGTGAGTGACCAAAATTCATGGCCTCCAAGCACGTAAACATACTGCTTGATGGAAGACCACCGAGCTCTACGCCAGTTTCGTATGGCTTTCTTTAGGGGACTTTCGCTCCGCATAGCATCGACACATGAATCTAACAGAGTTGTGGTCGCTTGTACCCAGACCAGCCGTCAATTCAACATCGTCTACCTGATTCATATCTGCAGAGAACACAGGATCTAGAATACTGTTTTCTCGCGTCGGAACCGTTATATGCTGTAATGAAGTGCACTCGTCAAATGGACCCATAAAAGCGATTTTACACCATTTGAACTTTGGTGAATTTTGACTAATTTGTACCAGTGGCTTGCGGAGTTGAGGGGCGGTCTGGGAGTATGAGCCTTTAGCTGGAGCAGATTTGACCAGAGGCAGGCTGGGTGTTCGACTCTTAGAGTGTAACCCTACGTACGTCTTATCAACACCTATATCATTTAAGCGGATCTTTTTTAGTAGTGACATGCGTGTTGGTAGTGTGGTTGTTATTTGCGTTAGATGTATAATACAATCTGTAGCACAAGAAAACTTTTGTTACTGCAGTAATTAAATTACAATAGACAGTGCGCCAAATTATGAATAGACAACTACTTGAAAAGCGGAGGTCGGCGTGGAACATGCCATGTATACACTATAGAAACAAACAAAATGGGGCAAAAACAGAATAAACAAAAAACAAAGTCGAACATAGGCGGATCATGTTGGCTAAAAACTGAGTTTTCGGGGTAAGTTCAGGACTATAATTAACCCTCAGTGTTTACGCATGTGGCAACGCGCTGAACACTTGAAGATTAAAGTTGGCTTCAAATGAAATGCGCCGTCAGTACGACAGGTACCCTAAGCAACAATAACTCAAAGCGCATAACATAGCGGTTAATTTAAGTATCTGGAGCTAGATTTGGCAGCAGGATTAAACTAAAAGTCGTAGCTCATAAAACTGAAACGAAATTTGGGTTTAACGCAGCAATTTTCAACTCGATCGGCATACTTTATTTTTCGCCGTTAGCAGAGCGCTTTTTTCGATTTCTCAAGAACTGATACGTTTTCCTTTTATCGTTTCAGATTTGGAAGCTGAGCGCCTTGCTAGTCCTAATAATAGTTTGGCCAGAAACCAATTGAAGATGCAACATTGGAACTTTTATAAATTGTCTCGAACTCTGTCGATCTTTCTAGAACGTTGACTTTTACCTACGTCTTTTGCATACTACACAGAAATTTTGGTAGCTACAGCGAGCTGTCATGTTGGTTAGCCATTGGGACGGATACGGTTGTGCGCCTAGTTTTTTTGGTTGTGCTTATGCTACATATTCACCGTGCGGTATTATAATTTCGACATTCTTTCCATGAAAACTTGGGAATTGGAGAAATTATAATAAATTACATACAATATTTTGCTCAAATATTATCATCATATGGAAAAGATACAAAACATTTTGGACAAAAAATATTATTGAAGTAACCCTCCAAATGTTAAAAATATTTCATTTTCAAGCATACCGTATTCATAAGATTTGTGTTAGATTATGGTACAATTAACTCAAAATGAATTTTGTGTTTTTAATGAAATGGTTAAAATATAATCACTGCGAAATATCATACACTTGTTTATTTCTGATATTACACGAATTTACTTAGACGGAAGCTCAATACCTGACAAGACTATTGATGCTTCGCGATATCTATCTCAATAACGCTAACGATCGCACACGTTCCAAACCTTTCACAAAAATATTTATCTAGCACCCGCCTTAGAAAATGAGGGAAAAAAGAATAGGTGGCCTAATTCACCTAAACATATATGACGCAGCAATTTCATATGCATTTAGTTTTGACGCAACTGTAAGAAAAATTATTATATTTTTTCAAGTGACAGTCTTCTCTTAGGAAAATTGTATATATAAAGCTCCAGACGGTGAACCTTTTTTTTACATATTCAACCGATTTAATTTATCGTGTGATTAGATAAAAATCATAATTCTGTATTGTTATCACGGCACGAAACGTTTCCCCGGTCGCAAATACATTGTGTACTCTTAAACGTAAGATAATTTTTGTATAATCATACTCAAAGGTTTACACATTAGTAGACACTATGTCATCTGTAAGTTTAAAAGTATCTATGAAATAAATCTTATGCTTGATTACCTAACAATTTACATCGTAGTAATTATATGATGTATACTAATTTGAGATTTGCATCTACCAAAAGCAGCCGTCATGAGCTAACTTATGAGTACTACCGCTAATTCTAGCGCTAATGTATTTAACGTCACTCTACGCAATAACTGAAGGGAAAGATAGTATGGACTGTTATTTTTTCAGAATTAGTGACAAGAAATTTTATTCAAACTGCTTCTAACCAGATATTTTTTTTGGTATTGGGAATAACGCAATTGTGAGCACGTTATTCAGAATTCTTTATTTGAAAAGAAACGAACACATATAATTACTGGTATTACGAGAAGACCCGAATACTATATATTTGAAAGTTTATGTAGAGTTTTTACACTAATGCACAAGCAAAAAGTTTGATTAATTTGTCTCTAGCTATTATTTTTTTTTCAACAGTCATTTTCAGTCGATTAATCTTGTACAGATTCAATTTTTATATATTCGTGTAATAAATTTTTATTATGTAATACAATACATACTAGTCTTGTTGTGTAACTGATGCTGTTAGTTCATTATTTATATAAGTCTGCAGATAAATGTGTTTCGTTTATTATTGATACGTACATACATACGGATGGTGGTAGACTAGCGTGTATGTTAGTAAAGATAGGTTCTGTGTGAATGTGAGTAAACAATTTCATCAAGCAACCAGATCATAAAAAATACATGCTTGTTTTTGTGCTTTCTTTTTTAGTGGCGACGCAAATGCTTATGCAGGCACTCGTGTTACAATGAAAGTTTGCTGTAAACCATTATGAATTATTTTCTGATATATATACTCAGCCATGTAGCATAAGCAATTGAATAAACGACGATGCTGTTTTTAAACGTTGCTAGACGTGTAGCATCTATTGTTTTGACATTGTAGGTGTTGTTACACGTTAGTGAAATATGTTTTGTATACAGCTTATCCGCAAGGAAGAATATATGTTTGTGTAATTTCATGGCACCGAAAATAAGGAAACGTGACTATATTGTGCAATAGGACAATCCGCATAATTTCCGTGCAGTTAAGTCTCCTAATAGATATTATATTTCCTTATGAGATATCTTCTTGTAGGACCATGAATTTTGCTTACTGCTGTTAGTCCTCAAAATTTACCGAAAAAAATAGTTCTTACCGATTAAAACTCCAAAATCGAACCTAAAAATTCAAATTATATCCACCCGATTGCCTAAAAAAATAAAATCTATTACATACAGAGAGTATTTAATGAATATTTGGTTGCACTAAAATTTCTATGGCGTAAAATAAGGGTGTGCATAGCCTATTACCCTATAACGAATTACAGTTGAAATAAGTTCAGAATAATTTCTTAGCTTTAATATTATAGAAATAAATCTGTAAATTAAGTAATACATCCACATCCTTGCTTTCGATATAATATAACCATAATTACTTTCAACCTTAATTTAATGAGCTTTCGAAGATCGGAGTCAGAATACATGTGACCACAAATTTTGTGCTATAATATTGGATTGGATTTCTGTTAAAAGACAAGTGCCAATTTATTGTCGTCGATTTAATGAGCTGAAGTTTTTTTTAGAAAAAAAATAAAAAAAACATTCAAATTCACCAAGATATACTTTGAATAAGAAGATTTCCAATTATAATAGCGAGCACTGCTAGCACTACGAACATCAAACCTAGGATTAGGATGCCTTAAATTTTTCTTTTACAACAGAACATAATTTATATAACGGGTTATTCAAAACGCTTGCTAGGATGTTTGAAACGTTTAGGCATTCAACTTACTATTATAATGATTTTTTTTGAATGTCTATAACATAAACGAGATACTAGATCGGTTTCATTAAAATATGAATTATTTAAACCTCTTGACACACGTTAGATATTTAAAAGATTGCAAAAATAACGTCCGCTTATTGAAAACAGTAGAACTTTTAGGAGTTTCGGTAATAACAACGTATTTAATTCTCTTTTAATTCATAAAAAGAATATATTTTGAGTTACATTCAAACTGATTTTAAAAATTTTCTTTTTATTTTTATCATTTTCAAAACAGACTTAACAATAAATATTTGTTTTTCTATGTGCACCAAGGATCACTATTTTTTGTGTAAAATCCATAGGTACAGAAACACACTATACCACATGATGAAGTTAGAAGTTTTAGGATCAGTCAACTTAAGGCACACAGGGACATTGCACCCCCTGTGTGTCTTATATATAAATGTACCTAAAAGCACACGAGGATTAATTCCCCTCGTATGCTTGTTTTATTTTAACGGAAGAAAGATACAGAAAGAGCAACCGGACTTACAGGGACATAAATTCTCCCTGTGGGTCACCTAGGAAACTACATGTGGTACAAAAAATATAGGACCGTTGGGTTTATATTATAGGCCTATGTAAAAATTTACCGTGGGGTTAATGAGGTGAGTTTTTTAAATGAGATAGAAACTTTTACACTATAGTGCAAAGGCACGTAACATAAAATTTGCACACACAAATGTGATTTGTTAAAGCGACATATTTTAGGGTTCACTCGAGAAAATACTATTTTTTTACCCCCTTTACACGGGATTTTACCCCTGAGAAACATATACACCCAAGCAAAGTCGAACTGGATGGCCACTAAACCGGAGCCCAGTTCGCAAACCATTTGTGATAAAGTACACATACTCAGATCTCACGGAAATAGGTACAGGGTTTGAGGAATTCCCTGGGTGTTTTAAAATCCGTTTTTATCCCATTGAGCACAGGATGCACTATATACACGCGGCTAGATGGCCACTAAACCGGAGCCTAGCCGAAGACAAACGGTAATGTGTATAAAGAACACATATCTAAAGGCCATGCTAGCAGAAACATCAAGTCTAAGGTTTAGGATATTTTTATTGAGGGTCCTACAAAAGCACGGAAACAATATAAGGTCTCCCATATGTCCACCCGACCAATCCTGCTTGTTCCCAGCCCCTGTCGTACTGCCTTTACTGGTCAGTGCTGGGTCGGTCTGACTGAGCAAACAAAGAGAAACTCACTCAGACTGGAACGCGCCCTACGGTGTAGGGGTTCCCCCGGTTGCTGGCACAGTGCGGGCGGCAGGAGATACTTGTTTTTCAAGTGTCTGGAGAACACCGTTAGTAAATGTTGAAAGCGCTGTTCTCAGGTTCCCAGCAAGCAGCAGTAGATTTTCGAGAAACAAAATGAGTATAGTCACCCACCTAGGACCAGCAGGATAAATCACCGAAATTTAGGAAAAATATTGAAAAATCCATTTTAAACTTTTTGACTGAATTTCTAAAATTTTATAGCTCTCTTTTTTTGTGATATCTCATTAAATTTTTGAGATTACAGCAGAAACATAACTGAAGGTCAATCTTTCACCATTATTTTAGCTCTTACAGACCGCACACAATCTTGACCCGCGCATATTTTCCTGAAACCGCAATTACAACTGTTCCCCACTCAGCAATTCACCAAAATTTTTTTTGTTCAAACAAATCCTTATTTGCATTTCTTTTTTTTGTTATAAATATAAAGATTCTTACCGCTTTCTGTCTTTACAATGTACCTGAAACTGACATGGCCCAAGGAGGGTCTTTAATTACATAGCAGCGATTACAGAACAATTAACACTTGGAATATACCCAATTACCCTATACTACTTAGTCACTGAATTTTGTCCGAGTACCGAACTCTAGACTAGCGTGCTGGTATACTTACCAACCGTGGCACCGTGTATTTCTGGTTACACCCACTAGGGTTACCATGGTAAAGTTTATGGTTTATTTTTTTGACTCTTGATTTAAGAGCAGAAGAGCTGAACTTGAAAATTTTCGGCCGCCCAACTTAATTTTATATCTAAACATATTTTCGTCTGTCCAAAAAAATAAGAATCTTAGAACAACTAAGATTACAACAAAAATATTTGTAAAATACTAACTTGATCTCTTCACAGACTGTGCCGGCTAGAGCCCAGTTTAATCCCGAACGCCAGCTTCATACGTCTGGCAATATCGATCCGCTTCGAGAACTTAACCGGCTGGTCCTGAAATATGCATCGATAAATAACTCACTTCTGACGCAGATGAAAATACTCATCAGGTTGTTAATTGCCACCCGTGATCCACCAAAAGGTATTGCAGTTAGTAAAAATAAATATTTTTTTGTTTACACAAAATTACAAAAGGTTATAAGAAATTGACTAACTACACCCTTTACTATTGCAAATTAATATCTAGAATATATACGCCATAACTATTTGGCAAAATGAATCCCTATAGTATATCTCAGTATATCCGGTTACCTTAAAACAGTAAAAATTTATATTACAATTACACGAGCGTGGAGAGAGAGATCTGCACACACTACATATAAGACACACATTCACTGGGTTTTTCCTGTTTAAGTTTTTTAAGGCCTCAAAATGGTCACTTATTCCTTTAAAATCGTTCAAAATAGGGTCACTATGAGTTTCCATTTCAAAATTTTCGGTCTGATTTATATGTCTTGGGACTACAAACTTACTCAAGCCGGGAGTTGGTTTATCCCGTTTAACTTCTTTACCTGTTTGATCCATTACAATGGTGGGACCGGAGGATGATGACCTAAAAACCTGTAAAAACAATAAGAAAAATAAGATTAGTTCTCCGATACCCAAAGCGATTACATATATCCAACTGTTGGATTTTCGATTTTCAATTTTAGAAATTCTGTATTCTACGTATTTTTGCAGGCCCATATCCTCGGATACAAAAGACTGATTTTGATTGATTACATTTTCTCGAAATTTAGTTAAATTTACCACACTTTCCGTGTCAGGTCTTAAGTTATTTTGGAAATAGTTACTAACGTTCGCCAAACTGGGCAAAATCAAGTCAAATTCAGGCAAAATTTTATTTGTCAACACCGTTAGATCGACATGTTCATAGATGAGATTTTCTGTGATATAAGTATCATTTGAATTAACCGTAAATCCACAGTCATGTCTACGGGTTGGAAGAGTCATCCCACCTAGGGTCATACCACACCGACATGGTAACTTAATAACGCATTGAGAACAGGATTTAACCTTTATGGGGACTTTTTCGTCACAAAATAAACGCCAGTCGGAATGAACAGCTGACATAAACCAAAAACCTCTTGTAAGGTCAAATACCTGAAGCGGGTTCCTATTTTTCGTAATCACAACATCACAACTTTTCGATATATTATCTCTATCTCGAAACAATTCTATCTCACAAACTCTGTTAACCTCTGACACAATCGGAAATACAGTTGGACACCGCAAAAACTTTGACCCAATACAGTTAGCAAGTTCATCTCTTTTCATCAATATGTATTGAGTACCACCCTTATTCACACCTAGTAGGTCATACACAGGATTTATCTGCATGTAGACAGAATTTCCTAGATCAATTTGGCCGTATTTAATTCCCCATAAGCTAAATTCCATATCCTCACGGGCAATTGGTATTTTTAGAGCCACAATCAATCTTTCGGCCCCAGAATATACTGCTTTCACAAGCGGTATGTTGTAATACTTGTTTATTTCATTGGGGTCATACATTAAGGACATGCCACTCTCCAATATTTTATGGTTAAGAGAAATAAGAGTCTGCTTAAGACTTAACGGTGGGATAACGCTAGGTGAAAGATAACCCCTTTGAAACTGACCCAAGGCGTTTGTTAAATCGTAAATGCCCTCAATTTGTTCATTCCATAAAAAGAAGCTAGATAGCCACCGTATCAAATCCGCATTAAAATTTAGCTCCACGTAACTTAATTGAACTGATTCATTCAAAGCGAAACCAAGAGTTTTAATAGAATTTCTGAAACCTTCCTGAACTTCAGCTAATTTATTTGTTAAATTTGAGATAACATTAATTCTTTTGTCCTCATTTAGAAATCCCTTAGTCACCAATTTTGATAAAGAGATTAATCGGTTGTTAACTCTGACTATTTCCGATGATACACCGCTGACTCTTGTATTAAGAGAATACAGGGCTCTCCTAACCTTTGAGGCGTCAGCACCTGCCCCAAGATTACAACCACCAAATATGGATTCTATAAAACAGGCTAACCCACCTAAAATACCTCTTTTTCGGCGGTTATGTATTTTCTTTGGTTTAATTAAGAATTTTACGTTTTCATTAAGTCTCTGCAACTTATTTTTAGCTCGCCTATAGGTTGAAATGAACGCCTTATTCATGGCAGCTGACATGTCACAAAATTGTCTTAAAAGGAAACCAAAAGGACTGGAAGTCTTTTGATGGCCAACGTTAAAGCATGAGGGTGATAGTTCTGGATCTTGTATGCTAAGTTTTAGTGGTATTACTATGTGATGTTCAATAAAATCTTGGGCATTGTCTAAAATTCCTTCTCGTTTAAAGACTACAGAAAAATTTTTATTAACCTTAACTATTGGATTCGTGTATTGGGCATAACCGGTCTTAGTACCTATAATGTAAAACACAAATACAAAATAAAACACAAAATACTTACCATGTGCATATCCCTTTTTCCAAGAAAACTTCGAATTACTTTTGTCGCAGGCGTCCTTTCCATTCAGTACCCATGCCTCGCACCTTTTTCGATTTATCATTGCCCGATTCGGAAATTTCTCCATCCGATTGTTGTAAATCAACGTATTTTGGCGAAGCTTTGCTTTTCTCTGAACATTCAGCTGAAGCAATATTTTCAACATTAGATGGTACTTGAATGTCACCCTCGGTTTCTTTTCCAGATTCTAGATTTTCGAAGTTTGGAGCACACTCATCCAATTCTGTGCCATTTTCTCCTAGGATATTGGTGGGTTTTTCATCCCCGAAGCAAGGTTTACAAAAATTTATATGGACAATTTTATCGGGTTTACTTCCCTGACATGGCCTTACACAGACATTTACATCACTAGTAAAATCAATGATACGATAAGGACCATGCCACAAGTGGCATAATTTCGGTGTTTTTCCTTTCTTAACAGCAGGGCAGTAGTACCATACTCGTTGACCGACTTTAAGCTTGTGTTCTGAAGCAGTTTTGTTGTAGTATTCCTGCTGCTTACATTGGGCCTTTTTGATATTATCAGTAGCTAATTTCCGAGCAATTTCAAAACCAGTTACGACGGTTTCTCGATACCCTTCCAACGTGTCAATTTGCGGAAAATTATAAGATCCTAGTCCTATTTCAATACCAAAGCGGGGATCACGGCCATAAAGTAGAAAGAACGGTGTCTCCTTAGTAGACTCGTGTGTAGCGGTACGATAAGCAAATAATACGAAATTCAAATACTTGTCCCAGTCTGTGTGCGCGGTATTAACGTATTGAGAAAGCATTGTAATCAAAGTCTTGTTCATCCGCTCACACTGCCCATCGGTTGAAGGCCTATATGGAGAAGTATTTAACTTTCTAGTGTCTGTAAAATGGCATATCCATCGGATTAATTCACTCATAAAATTGGATCCACGATCAGATAATAGTTTGGAAGGGGCCCCATATCGGCACATAATCTGCTCAACCACTAGTTTAGCAATGGTTTCGCTAGTTATGTCAGAAACCGCAAACGCATCGGCCCACTTTGTCAAATACTCAGTAAACACAACTATGTGCTTATTTCCTTGTTCCGTCTGTTTTAACGGTCCAACACAATCTACAGCCAGAATGTCAAAGGGTTTTGAAGAAATGGATATGGAGTGGAGCGGTACCTTAACCTTTTTTGCAGGGCCCTTTTTGGTCGCACAAAACACGCATGAGTAGCACCAATTTTTAATATCGTTATACATAGTGTCCCAGTAAAATCTCTCACGGATTTTCATAAAAGTTCGGTCAAACCCCAGGTGACCGCCACCCAGAAGGTCATCGTGAAACGATTCCATAATTTCGGTTCGTAGTACATGTGGGATCACTATCTGGTAACATACCCTAGGTCTGCGGTTAGGTCTTTTCTCTTTCCAAATGTGGTATAACAGACCCTTAATAATAATATAATTCTCATACCTGAGGTTATCGACTTTCTTACCACTTTCTTTAATATCACCCTCCAAATAATCAATAATTATTCGTAATTGATTTTCGGATCGCTGCAAGTTACGCATGTTCATATCCATATTTACACCATTGCTTATCTCTCCGTCGCTTGAATGTAGCTTGTCACGGGTATCTGAAATATTAAATTGAGTTACACAAATTATATTTTCGTCTCTTGGAAAACACAGTTGGTTATCATCCTCATCCTCTTGAATATCTTCTATACCTGACAAAACGGGACTACGTGAAAGAGCATCACTGTTGGCATGGAATTTTCCCGGTCGGTGTTGCACTTCAAAATCGAATTCAGATAAAAGTAGTGACCATCTTAGGAGCCTGCTGTTTGATTCAGAAAAATTCATTAGCCATTTTAAAGCCGAATGATCGGTTACTACTTGGAATTTTCTGCCTAGTAGATAATGTCGAAAATATTTAATGGCCCAGACTACAGCAAGGCCTTCCTTTTCCGTTATCGCGTAGTTTCTTTCAGCAGGGGCCAATGTTCTGGAGGCATACGCCACTACATGCTCTAGTCCATCGTAGATTTGCGACAATACGGCCCCAAGACCTTCGTTGCAAGCATCCGTTATCAAGATAAATTGGTGTTCAAAATTTGGACCTTTTAAGATCGGCTCTCTAGTCAGCTCTGCTTTCAAATCCTCGAAAGCTTCTTGGCACTCAGGAGTCCATACAAAAATAGTACTCTTTTTCAAAAGAGTATTGAGTGCTGACGCTCTAGACGCAAAATTCTTAATAAATTTCCTATAATACGACGCGAGCCCTAAGAATCCTCTTACTTGTTTCACCGTTTTCGGTACTGGATATTCTTTCACCGCTTTCACTTTATCCGGATCAGGCTCGAATCCATGACCGGAAACAACGTGTCCTAAAAACTTTACTTTAGTTCGGCCGAAAGAACATTTTTTTGGCTTAAGCTTCATGTTCCCTTCGTGTAGCCTTTCGAACACATCCGACAAGTCCTGGAGATGTTGGTCGAATGACGGGGAAAATATTAAGATGTCATCAATGTAGGATAATACTTTGTCCTCAAGTCCAGCCAATAAGAATTTTATAGCTCGCATAAATGAACTAGGAGCGCATTTCAGGCCAAAGGGCATGACATTAAATTCAAAAAGCCCACTGTCGGTTATAAAAGCGGTCTTTTCTTTATCATTCTCTTCCAATTCCATTTGCCAGTAGCCGCTAGTCAAGTCCAAACTGGAAAAATACTTAGCACCCCCGAGTTTGTCTAAGCAATCTTCGATTCGTGGTATGGGGAACACATCAGACTTGGTGACAGCGTTTAATTTCTTATAATCCGCACATATCCTATAGGTACCATCCTTTTTTTGAACAATGACGAGAGGAGATGCCCAAGGAGATGCTGAGGATCTAATGATTCCATGTTTTTCCATATTTTCTAATTGTATTTTTACATCTTCCTTGGCTGCTTGCGGAATTCGATAAGGTCTTCGATATATCGGTGGACTATTCCCACAATTTATAAAATGCTTGACAAATTTTAAGCGGCCCAAATCGTAATCGGAAAATGAAAACACCCTACTCCAAGAGTTTAAAAATTCAGACATTAATATTTTCTGACTCTCAGTAAGATCGGCTTCATGTAAGGATAAGTTTGGGATATTAATATTTTCAGTGTTGGATTTGGTAATGTTCTTGTCTTTAGAAAGATTATTTTCTAACGAATTTGAACAATTTTCACTGCGGACAGTGGCTATAGACTTTTCCTCATTATTTTTGCATTTCCACATTTTTATGACTTGGTCACCCAAAATACACTCACCGTTACCCACATTTAGAATGCATTGGTATTTCATCATACAATCAATGCCAAGGATTATGTCGTATGGGATGTCTTTACTCAAATATACACATTGAACATACCATTTAGATCCAATTTGTATCTGGATTTCCAACGTTCCTAGGAGGTCCAAGCCCTGACCACTTACTGTCTTTGCCATTTGATTGCCAACACCTGGTGACCAGATCGCATCAAAGTTATCTAAACGCGAAGCAGTCTGAAACTTCAAAATGCTTATATTACAACCAGTATCACACAATATTTCAACCGGGATCTTCCCAAAAAGCTTCCCCAGTATGAGTGGGATCCGGCTTAAAGTTTTATTATTAACAACACTATTCCCAGTAAAAACACAAAAGTTACCGGTGCCAGTGTCGTCGAACACACTGCGAGCACGACAGGAGTCAAGATTATTGAATTTTGTGATACGCAGTTTTGATCTTATTATCATTAGGATTATTCCTAACCAATTTTTACCAGTATGTTCTTTGATGTTCCAAAGGTTGCTATCTTTATAAGTTAATCCGCATCCCCATATCATATCCCGGCTAGCTTCCGCTAAATATTCGTCACCAGTATCTAATAGAAACTTTCGTAACACAAGGTTACTTTGAAATTTTATCATGTTAGCGCGAAACATAGTTTTAAACGCTAAACCCGATGTTATCCACATATTTCTATTCAATCGAACGGCAGCAGATAGTTTCACCACAGCTTTTTGTCGTTTTGGATCTGGTTCGGAACATACAGTTGCAGCCGCCTGAAAATCTTTAGCAAAACAACATTCACAACATAAATAATACTGCTCACTGCAATTAAATAGCTCACCGCCAATTTTTATCCGTACCAAAAAGTGATTGGATAACACATTGTTACCGCCAAAAAATGCTAATACATCGCCTGATTCTTCTAAACACCGTCGTTTGCGGAATCCACCTGAAATACTTACATGGGGTTTCCACACACATACATTAGACACATTCACATATTCATCAGTCCCGCAGATCTCTCTCTTGACATTCTCAGTACCCATGCCTTCAAGATTTGTTACTTTTACCTTAGCCCTTACCTTGACTAAAGGTTCCGCCAACGTCTGGTCAATCCCTTTGACTTGAGCCCGGGTCGGCTTACTATAATCCATATCCTTCGCGACCAGCTCCGACGCTTGTAGGGTTGGTGCCGGGGTTGTTGCCGGGGGTAAGTGATACCATTCGTGACCACAATCTATACAGAACCCTGCCTGTGGAACCCCGATGGACTCATCGAGCCACGCATCAACCAGCACCACAACAGCTGCCGAATAGCACGAGAGGCAGTGATAATCTGCTGTCTTGGTACAATTCCGCTGTAGGAATTCAATATCGCCTGCGGATAACATATCTGCCAGCTTGATCCGCCGGGGTTGGGCCTTTTCGATGTTGTCGAACTGCGCCAGGCCGTTGGCAACCAGCATTTCTGATACTCCTTGACGGAGCCCTAGCGTCATTTCGACGACATAGCAGCTCCTAAGACTACAGTCTACAACTTTCAGCAAGACTTCTTGATTCACCAATCGTTGCAGAAAACTGAACGCATAAGGCCCATACTCGATCTTGCCGTGGGGGGGCATAATATTACTCAACTCTACTCGGAAACACTGTGGTGGAGTGTTCACCAGAACGGGATGTCGTGGCATTTCGAACATTTCGCCCAGATCACATAGGTTTCCTCTTCCTACATCCACTAGCCACACCTTGTATCGTTTCTTTGTCGGGCTAGCGATGACCTGTCCTCGTAGTGCCTGGCCCCCCATAACAATTATCACTCTTTTTTGCGGCCAAATTTCTTGCTCCTTTAGCGTAACGAGTTCATCGACCATAGGTAAGCAAGCATTTATAACATCCATTAGACATTTTTCTTCAACCAATGATACCCAAATATTTCGTGGGCTCCCTGCTGCCTCAACGGTCGCCCTATGTCTCGTATTGTAACCAATGGGTTGTCGGTCTGGATACGCCCGACGGAGTGCCCAGCACGGTCCTGGAGGTACGCCGTACCGTGTCGGACTATTTTCAACAGATTCATTTGAAGCAGGGACCGCTAAAGCATTTCCTTCGTCCATTTTTCTATAATAAAAGTTAATTACCCTGGTTGAAACATTTTGTAAGAACAAAGAATACTTTATCAAGCTAAACAAAGATCCCGAGTGCTGACTTTCGAAATAACTTTGTTTATCAAAAACATCTTCGGGCGTAGTCGTAAAATTATAAAAGTGGGTAGCACTATGTTCTGGGTATTTACGTTTTGGGACAGCCTTCCTATCCCATAATTCAATGTTTTAGTCTTCTGTTGGATTTCTGCGTGGTGGGTGCTAGTATTATCGATAAGTTCATTGTTATTATATGTCATTACTACTGTCATTTCATGCCCAGGATCCCATAATACAGGATTGGGAAAATGGCACATCATGGCTGAGTGTGTAATTTTTGGTTTAGATTCATTTTCCATAATTTTGTTAGCTAACCTCTCATTTTGTTCACGCAATCTGAAAACTTCGGCTTTCCAGTCGTCCAACTGTTCCGCATCCGATCGTTGGTTTGACATCTGACGCCGGTCGTTGAGCCAGGGTTGGCGGCCCGCTATGCTCTGGCACTGATTTGACTGAGCAACCGGGGCTCTCCATGCAGTAGACATAGGTCTTTGATAGCTATTGTCTTGCAAATGGCTGGATTGCCAAAATGGTTGGGGTGTCCTATTAGGGGGCCATCTGTTCATATTTTGCAAGGGTCGACTTTGTGAAAAGTTTTGCCGTCTTTGCGGGCAATTAAATTTTATATGACCAGGTCGTTTGCAAAAATCACATATTTTTCGACCGTCGCTGGTCATTCTAGATCGATTTGCGGAATTGATTATGAAGTTCGTCCTGGTTTCTAATTTAGGCTAATCACCGCTTGCAACAATTCCTT
>JASANE010000358.1:0-18505 GCA_030248225.1 Trileptium ribeirensis | reverse complement strand
TGTAACCTACTTCGTTCATTTACGTATTGCTTCATGTTGCGAAAGTGATGCTACGAAAAGGCGTGATGATCACGCGCAGACGAGAGAATACATTCACGCCCAGCGCCTATTAGACTTTCATTTTCCTTTTCAGCGTTGTCGCCATCAACTGCTAATGCTTTGGAACTGTTTGATTGCACAATGTCACCATTCAATCCACCACCGCGCATAATTCCCGCAGTACCCATAAACGCCGCAGACTGTCCTTGCCGCTTAGCAAGGATCAAAAAGGGATCGGGTTTTGTACACGAAGACGTCGTAATTTTACAGATTCCGACGATGATTCTTTAGTAAATGTTGCGCTCCTAAATAATTTTTTTTTAGTAATTACTACAGCCAACCTTATGACTACTTTTACTGTCACAATGCTAGTATACGTATACCAGGGAATAACCGGAACCGTCCATTTAAACTTGATCCGAAACCGCAACTTGGTCTTCGAAATTTAGATAGTGTAAAACAGATGAAGGAAGAAATGAAGGTATAGTGGATTTAAAATGCATCAAAAATAACTTTTACATTAAACTTAATGTATTGCGATGGTATTATCGCCTTTCTGAAACTTTAAAGAGACTGAGGAAGCTAATAATGTTTATTTATTTAAATTTTTGGACATTAAGAGCAAAAAATGCCTTCCACTATACACCATTGCGTATACTGCTTCAAATAGAATATGCTTATAAAGCTTTGAGCGTAGAATACACACTTTTGCTCTGTGTCCAGTCGCCCTCCTACACATACGTTTGTTACATGTTCTTCTGTAGGAAACTTGAAATTATTGGTTCATATGATTCTAAGAGAAAATAATAGAAGGTAATTTTACGATCAGGTCCACTGGTTAGGCTGGCGTTGGACAAACAGTGCCCGTAAGTGAGATGATAATGATGATAACTTTCTAAACAGAAAGCTATAAATGAGACACACCGTGATGTTTCTCGCACAGTTTCAATAAATACAGTTCTTTGCCAAGAAAGCAGTTTCTGAGTTGGCGTTGCGGATAACGTTAGTTTACTTGAATTTAGACTGATTTACCAAGTTTACAAGCGCATTGGCGGGTTCTTGAAGCAATTTATGTTAGCCAAGCATACCCCAAGTACTTCTGCGTTAGCCATACTCTGTTACAGAATTGGACCGGTTTAATTGAAACGTACCACACAGACTTCTGGATGTGTAAAATAGCTGCTACAAGCAACGACCTGGCTTTGATTTGTTAACAAACTCCTGCAGGTTATTATGAAAAATTCCTACTGAAATTATGTGCCCTACTTACGTTTCAAAGGCCAACTTGCTGAGTTAATCTTTTCTTTTGCTTGGTTGTATTGGAGCTTGATCATTGTATAATATATATTACATATGTTTGGATCACAGATGAAGCAAAAAACGTTGAAAATTTCAAACAAACTTTTTAAATCGGGATTCTTGTTCCGGTATGGTTTTTGCCCTTTGCCGGAACCGCAACCGGAACACGATTTTCGCCGGAACCGAAATTCCGGTTACTCCC
Source organism: Trileptium ribeirensis (assembly GCA_030248225.1). Lineage (NCBI taxonomy): Eukaryota > Metazoa > Nematoda > Enoplea > Enoplida > Thoracostomopsidae > Trileptium > Trileptium ribeirensis. The sequence continues at coordinate 16,965 of JASANE010000358.1, read as the reverse complement.
TGACGTATACATAACAGTATGAAGTGGTAAATAAATAAAGCTATTACTATATAATTCTTGTGGCGATAAGCAACATCACAAATGATAGACAAATCATCAAAAATTTCTCATATTTCTAAATCAAACACGTTTGCCAAAGCCCACCAACTAGATAAACGGTTTGTCTATTTACCTTCCATCAAAGCTGTTTTATTATATAAGGTGCCTGTGTAGATTGCCATTTAAAGTTAGTTCTTGAAATCATAATTATTCATTGTAATACTCTACACAGTGTAAATGTAACGTAACGCGTAAAGTGTATTTTAATAATTTTTTTATATTGAGGGGTGCATAATAATTATCTATAATCTATATTATAGTGTAATAGACGTTATAAAAATATGGTGCGGCCTAGCGGTAACACTAATGCATTGGCTTGCTACATATCAGTGGTTAGTGGTACATCAACAGTATCTTAAAGTACAGTAGTGCAGTAATTCCGCAGCCGTTGGGACTAAGCTAAGCAGTTTTTTGGATAATGTATATACCGACCGTAGAATAATTATTTTTTATACAGATTAAGCAAGTCGAAACTATGTGCTACTGATACGGCAGCACATGTCACCATATGTATAAGTTAATCCTACGATTCTGGCATCCCGGTTGGGTCAAAATTTGTGACTAACCGGGGATAGCCCCTACATCGAACTGGGAGCAGATCGCACGAAAACGGGAAATTGATAAGGGCATAAACCGGACCGACCTCCTTCCCGAATAAGAGGCGGGCAGAGTTTCAGGGGCCCCCACAAGCGGGATGCCGTCAATTTTACAGCTAGCACGTATGTGGTATCGAATTTTTACCACATCAGATGAAAGTAGCAACAACTAAAACCAGTTATTAAACTTTTAGTAGCACAATATAACTGAGCCGTATTAAATTTTTTTAAAATAATACAACCATTTTTGGCTTAAGTTGTGTCTAATCGTTCGACGAATAAATCGTTACACGTGGCAGTTAGTAAGCTTATGGATGTACGTTTAGCAGGTTCAAAGAGGCACCTGACAAGGATTTCGATCTTGGTATGGTTGTATCGGTTTCTTCAAGTCCATCGTCGCGTTTTTGCCAATTTTAGCTAGCACAGTACGAACAGCGGGTGCAGGAGAACCCTGCGGGCACGTTAATCCAATATTTCTAATCGGCAAGCATTCTGCGCCATGCCCGCTATAACTACCGGAGTTGCTGTTAAAACCACAGAACGGTTTTGAACGATCCGACAGAGAGCTTTGATAGCCACCTCTTTCTGAAAGCGATCCTGCAACGTAATAATCTTCAAGATAGCATTACATTTAGCTTCATTCGTCTAAAACATTAGTAGATTTCGGTTTACAAATATTCCATCGAATAAAAAATTAATGCGGCCAAAAATTTATAATGCAGTATTTTGTCACTAACAAATATAAGTGGTATATTAGGAACATAATATATAAGTACGATACCCCAAATCATCATTACATAAAAAATTTGAACCAAATCGTTCCAACTATGCTGGAGGTCTAGACTAACACAGAAAACACTACCTTTGACTAAAACAGCTAACTTTATAACCCTCTATTCGCCCGCAAAAACTAAAACTGCGCTGTGTTATCCACGGCCTTCCCCCAAATGGAGAGATTGGGAAAGAGAGGATAAAATATTTTTGTTATCTTACATAATTGCATATTTCAGAAGCTTGCGACTGTAATACAAATATTTTTAGAGTTTCATTACACTGGCACACAGAAAACATACTGACAATAATAAATTATGGGTTTAGTGTACCATGTGGTATATGGGTATTGTTGGTGCACATACGGATGAAAATTTGACGTGGTGATATTCACACAATACGAAAAGAGACTAGCACACGTGCCGTGTAAAGATGTACCTAATCAATCTACACCACGAACAGTCGAAAACAACACAATTAATGATATTGATTTCTATTTCAAAAACAGCCTTTCGCACAATTTTTCGAAAAATGAGCAGCAGTAAAGTTTTCAATGTACCAACCATCCTATTTTTTAATATATATATATACCATATTTCAATTCGATTATTTTCGTTATGAAAAATACGGAAAACCGAAAGTAATCAAAATCAGCAAAATGTCAGAAATGTAGATATTGTTCCAACGGTGTTTTGAGTTCGTGTTTAAACTACGTTTTTACAGTGCGTTATTATTAGGCAACACGATGACGTATAGTGCCGATGCACCGGAAAATATTACGCCAGGCCCAGTATAATATCTCTTGCTCTAATATATAGAATTTAAAATGTTTGGATCTGTCGGTACAAACATACATATTAATTGTGAATAGTAAGATTACATGAAAACTTTACTGCTTGCTCATTTTTCAAAAATTGTGCGAAAGTTTGAAGATAAAATCAGTATTATTTAATTGTGTTGTTTTCGACTGTTCCATCATATTAATTAGCCTACATGTTTACACGGCACGTGGTGCTAGTCTCCGTATCCTGTGGGAATATTCACCAGCGTCGAATTTTCATCCGTATGTGCACCAACAATACCCATATACCACATGGTACACCATAATTTTATTATTGTGCGTATGTTTTCTGTGTGCCAGTGTAATGAAACTCTAAAAATTGTTGTATTATTACAGTCGCAAGATTTCTGAAATATGCAATTATGTAAGATAACAAAGATTTGATCTATTTCCCGGAAATCTCATTATTTGGGGGAAGGCCGTGGAATGACGCAGTTTTAGTTTTTGTGCACGGGCGAATAGAGGGTTATAAAGTTTAGCTGTTTTAGTCAAAGGTAGTGTTTTTCTGTGTTAGTCCTAGACCTCCCCACATAGTTGGACGATTTGTCATTTTGCCAAGATTTTTTTATGTAATGATGATTTGGGGTATCGTACTTATATATTATGTTCCTAACTACCACTTATATTTGTTAGTAACAAAATATCGATATGAATTTTTCGCGGCCATAATTTATTCGATGGAATTTGTTGTAAACCGAAATCTACTAATGTTAACGAATGAAGCTAAATGTGATGCTCTATTTAAGACATACATCCCATCACTTAAACATCAACTTTCTGTCGGATAGTTAGAAACCCTCTGTCGTTCGGCGCGACTCTGTAGTTATAGCGGGATGACACAATGTTGTCGAGATAGAAATATATTGATTAACCACAGGGTTCTCCTGCACCCGGCTGTTCAATTGCTAGCTAAAATTGCCAAATTCCCCCCCCCCCCCCCCCCCGTCTACCAATCAAAATATTTGTAGGGTACTTTGAACTATAGTTAAACGCGTCATAACTAACTCCCAGTGTAACAAATTCCCAATATTTTTTTTGACGCAACTAAGCCAAATAATTTATTTTTTAGAATTTAATACACTATATTTTTTTGTGTACTAAAAAGTTAATAACTGGTTTTCATTGTTGCTACTTTCATATAATGTGCATTAAAAATTCGAATTGCCACGTACGTGCTACTGTAAAATTGACGGCATCCGCTTGTGTGAGACCCCTGAAACTTTCTCCGCCTCTTATTCGGGAAGATTAGGTCCGCTTTTATACCCTTATCAATTTCCCGTTTTCGTACAAATTGTGCTCCCAGTTGGATGTAGGGGCTATCCGGTTAGTCACAAATTTTGACCCAACCGGATCCAGAATCGGTAGGGATTAACCTATACATATGGTGACATGTTGCTGCCATATCGTCACACATAGTTTTTCGATTTGCTTTGATATGTATTCTGAAACATATTGTACAGTAGGTATATACATTATCCAAAAACTGCTTTGGTATAAGTGCGGAATTACTGCACTACTGTACTTAATTGTGTTTAAATCGTCCACTAACCCCGCTATGCATCGCGGCGCGATGCCGTAGTGTTACCGCTCCACCGCACCGTATTTATGACGTCTATTACACTATCATTGTGGGTATAAATCATCCTATGCACCCCCTATATAAAAAAATTATTAAAAATACACTTTACACGTTACCGTACATTTACACTGTGTAAATTGTACAATGAATAATTATGATTACGAGACCTAACTTTAAATGGCAATCTACACAGGCACTATAATAAAAATTTTGATGGAAGGTAAAAAGACAACCGTTTATCTAGTTGGTCAGGACTTGGAACATTGTTCGGTTCAAACATGAGAAATTTTTGATGATTTGTCTATCATTTGTGATGTTGCTTATCGCCACAAGAATTATATAGTAATAGCTTTATTTATTTACCACTTCATACTGTTATGTATACGTCAGGGAGTAACCGGAATTTCGGTTCCGGCGAAAATCGTGTTCCGGTTGCGGTTCCGGCAAAGGGCAAAAACCATACCGGAACAAGAATCCCGATTTAAAAAGTTTGTTTGAAATTTTCAACGTTTTTTGCTTCATCTGTGATCCAAACATATGTAATATATATTATACAATGATCAAGCTCCAATACAACCAAGCAAAAGAAAAGATTAACTCAGCAAGTTGGCCTTTGAAACGTAAGTAGGGCACATAATTTCAGTAGGAATTTTTCATAATAACCTGCAGGAGTTTGTTAACAAATCAAAGCCAGGTCGTTGCTTGTAGCAGCTATTTTACACATCCAGAAGTCTGTGTGGTACGTTTCAATTAAACCGGTCCAATTCTGTAACAGAGTATGGCTAACGCAGAAGTACTTGGGGTATGCTTGGCTAACATAAATTGCTTCAAGAACCCGCCAATGCGCTTGTAAACTTGGTAAATCAGTCTAAATTCAAGTAAACTAACGTTATCTGCAACGCAACTAGAAACTGCTTTCTTGGCAAAGAACTGTATTTATTGAAACTGTGCGAGAAACATCACGGTGTGTCTCATTTATAGCTTTCTGTTTAGAAAGTTATCATCATTATCATCTAACTTACGGGCACTGTTTGTCCAACGCTAGCCTAAACAGTGTACCTGATCAGAAAATTACCTTCTATTATTTTCTCTTAGAATCATATAAACCAATAATTTCAAGTTTCCTACAGAAGAACATGTAACAAACGTATGTGTATTAAAGGAAGGCGACTGTAGACAGAGCGAAAGTGTGTATTCTACGCTCCAAGCTTTATAAGCATATTCGATTTGACGCAGTATACACAATGGTGTACAGTGGAAGGCATTTTTTGCTCTGGATGTCCAAAAATGGATATATTTGAACAATAAATAAACATTATTAGCTTCCTCGGTCTCTTTAAAGTTTCAGAAAGGCAATAATACCATCGCAAAACATTAAGTTTAATGTAAAAGTTATTTTTGATGCATTTTAAATCCACTATACCTTCATTTCTTCCTTCATCTGTTTTACTATCTAAATTTCGAAGACCAAGTTGCGGTTTCGGATCCAGTTTAAATGGACGGTTCCGGTTATTCCCTGGTATACGTATACTAGCATTGTGACAGTAAAAGTAGTCATAAGGTTGGCTGTAGTAATTACTAACAAAAAATTATTTAGGAGCGGAACATTCATGAAGAATCATCGTCGGAATCTAAAATTACGACGTCTTCGTGTACAAAACCCGATCCCTTTCTGATTGCTAAGCGACAGTCTGCGGCGTTTATGGGTACTGCGGGAATTATGCGCGGTGGTGGATTGAATGGTGACATTGTGCAATCAAACAGTTCCAAAGCATTAGCAGTTGATGGCGACAACGCTGAAAAGGAAAATGAAAGTCTAATAGGCGCTGGGCGTGAATGTATTCTCTCGTCTGCGCGTGATCATCATGCCCGTCATAGTGCAGATAATAACAGCAATATAGCGGCCCCAGTAGGGGGAGGTGGATATAGCTCTCATGTTGCGAAAGTGATGCTACGAAAAGGCAAAAACAGCAATGGTTACAGTAGCGGTGTAGCTAATTCATCGTGCAGCGCAAACCAGCAATCTAAACTGGCCAAATTTCGTCATTCGATTGCTGAATTTTTCAACAACAGTGGTAACTACGCTAATACAGCAACGAACGTGACACCTGGTACGGCATACGGCTTTGAAGTTTGTAGCGGTTCAAACCACCATGAAAATTCGTCGTACGGAATTTCGACGCCTAATGATTTCACATTGTTAAATCAGCAGCAACAGCAACCATCATCGGCACCTCCGATTTCCGTAGCGCCGAAATTTGAAAAGGTTCCAAATGGGTTTTGTAACGGTCAGCGTGACACACATGAAAATACCGATGTAGCTAACGATAGTAACAACCACAAATCTGCACAGTTTTGTATGAGTGGGTCCACATTACCGCAACAACAGCGTCAAACTGCTATAATTATGTAAGCTGATGGATAAATTACATTTCAACTTATGAGTTATAAACTCAAGCTTTATGAAGCTTTTTCTCCGACTGATACAGTGTTTCACTATGAAATGCTCGGATATTTAAGCATTAGTTGAATATTTTTATGACTGTGTACTAGTTCTACAATCTTGTTGAGTTTAACTGCGATATTGATATGTACGACAGTTTGTGTCATTAAGTATAATGTATACCGTATTGTAAATACACTATTTATTACTCAGCATACACAAGCAGGGTGAGTAAGCGAATTTTAATGCATCAAATTCAGGTTTATGAACCACCTGTACTGTTCTAGAATAACAGTAATACACCGCTAATGGATTTACGATCATTTTCTGCACATATAACTGCAGGACCATCCAGTTCTAGCAATAAAAAAACGAAAAATTTGAAGTTTATAGATCACGGCTTTAGAAAATTACTTTGAAGCGTCGCCTTTTCACGTTGTTGGCCTAGCGCATGCCCTATTTGAAACATACTGCGCAAATGCAATAATAACTTTTATAATGTTCAGCAATCCTGTAAACTCATAAAATCATTCTGTAGCTCAACGTGCAGGTTAATTGAAAAAATGCATTAATTTGACGATTCCAGCAGCCGAAATTAAATATCGAGACAGCTAAGCCCCATAGGTCAATAACACTTTGACCTTATGAGTGCAACTGCATTAAAAATCTAAATGTAGCACCATTCAGTGTCCGCGGGGACAATGTCTTACTCAATATGGCGAAACCAATGTGTTTAACAGGTGGTCAATAACATATCGGTGGTTCCCAACTATGAAAAACTTGCATCGCAAAATATAAATTTCTTACACTTAAGGGCTCATAGCTCGAAAACGTCTGCTCTGATAAAAACTGTTATAAGCAAAGGTGATCTTGATGCGAGGTTCATGTATTTTCAGTCCAGTGCCTCCGGCTAGAGTTGTACCTTAAAATGTTTGCGACCCCAATGGCAATAATCAAGTTGTCTCAAGCTTGTGCCGGCATCGAGAGAATTCGGGTAGGCATTTTTGGAGCGGCGCAAACGCAAAGATATATACGTAACTGCAAACACACAACACTTAAGATAACTACATTCTATTACGCGTCGAATGAAAATTGCAAAAACTATCGTTCCAAAGAAGAGTTGACATGCTACAGATTGACAAATTTTTTGCACAGTTGAGCGCTGAATTTTAAACTATTTGCGGTAAATATAAAAACAAAGAAATTATAACTCCTTTTTACTTTCATTGTTCTTATGTTTGCCCAAATCCAATCTTGATGGCCAGTAGGAAATGGTGCAATACTGTGGTCGTAAAATTTCTTTCAAAAAAGCATAGCACGTTGGATAGTATTGTAACATTTTGTTTAGATTGAAAGAACATCTGAATAAGTATATAGGTAGACAAAGTATACATTTGACTGTGATTAAACATAAGGTTATTGCCCGGCGTGTAATGCAAAATGTTAGCAATCCCCGATCACTAAAAGTTATTTGTTTCAAATAAGAAAAGTTTAGGTTTTTATTGGCACAATTAAGTAGTACTGTAGTGTTTGGTTGGATTTGTAATATTCGCGCAAGCAGAGGTATGTGTGCAGAAAAAAGGAATTGCGCAAATTAGAGGCCAGTCTATCGTCATTTATGTACTGGCGACTTATATAAGTTGTTAAATCCCATGAATCTGGCAATATGTAAACCTTCATCGGTGGCTTTAGAAGGTCATCATTTTAAAGCCACTTTATAGTAGTTTATAAAGTTTTTCAAACGGATAATCAGTACAACGGGCAATGTGCCTAATACAGGGAACAACATAGTTATGTCGATGACAATGTCAACCTCTGTAATAAAAGCAACCGTAACCAAGAAATCGTCCACTAAAATCGGAAAACTTCTACTCGTGTCAGCAGCAGCAAGTACAATGGCCACCACGTTTTCTTAACATAATCCTCGAAAGAAAGCTAATAATAATAATGTTTTTCTAATTTGTGCAATCGTAACCAACTGGTTGTCTCCATAACAGTAACAGTGGTGAGCATGTGGAAATGCCCACTATACGGGTACCAATAAATTGCCAGCTATCCACGGAGATAACTTTTGGTCCCGTACCTGGAAAGGTTTGCTGGTACGCGTATCTACGCACACCTCCGTGTGCCTAAAAATTGGTGAATGTGTGTTATACCGTGCTGTAACAGTGCATATAGCATTCAATGTGTTAAAATTATGTTTTACGTTTTGGTATGATGTTTGATTACCATTTGTCGCAGTAAACTTTCGCGTTCGAATTGATGTGTTTTAGGTAACGTTGAAGAGACTTTTTGGGACCGTATTTAATCGAACCTGGATCACTTGGTTAGAGAAAAGTGTGTAAGTCGGTAGGCTGTTTCGAACTCCCGGGTGGGTTGAACTAAATAACGTTTCAAATAATAGATAACGCACATGCGATTTGTACTCTAAATAACTAATTAAATTAAAACAATGCTTTGCAGTGAATATAAATTTTCGGCAAACAGGGTTTTAAGCAGTCCAGTCCGTGTTGGGCAGATGACACGGTGATGGGGAAGATCATCTAATACTGAGATGCTAATAAATTATTGAAATAGCGTCACTGTTGAGTAATTAGGGCCTTGTGTTTAACCCGTCATTCCGGAAGAACGTTAATAGCACAGAGTGAATCTGAACAGCAGGGACGGATTCGTCTAGCGCTTACTATGATACCCATAATTTTACTTGTCAAAATCCTACGTATGTGTGGCTGGTTTGTTTAGCGAGGGAAACCCGAGTGAGTCTTTTTTTCAGCAGTGGATGTGGCGTGATTATTATGGTATTGTCACTTCTATTTGAAAGTGTCAGCGTACCCTAAAGTGATGGCGCACTCGGAAACCGTATTTATATAATGTATTAAGTGCATATTTAAGGGAACATGAACATGTAACTTAAAAGGTAAATTTTTTCAATATTCACAGCTTTGTAATTTTTGTCAGACGCTTAAATTTTATGAACTCAACTACCGTGGAATTTTGAGGGGTGCAGTAATTTCTCAAAAATTTATCGTTTTGAATTAAACCAAAAACGTCACAAAAAGAATGATAATCATACATAGCAGTATTTTGCAGAAATTGTATAGTAGGCCCGTAGTTGTGCTTTTTACAACTGTGGCTCTGTGCACGCTAAAAGTGTCACGGCGACGATTCAAAGGAATTTCCAATGCCTTTTGAATCATCTTGTGACGACTAATATACTGCTGTTTGTGTTACGTATCTAGGCATTAGGTTTTCCTATTCAACTGATCGAACATTTGTTTTTATTAAATAACATTTCAAGTCCAGTTTTCGTTGTAGTTGAGAATTTCAGTTCGAGTTGCCGCTATCCTAGTCGTGCGCGCCAAACGGGTTTTTATATATAATTTGTCCTGGGTTTAACCAAAACTTTCGTTTTCCTTCATATTCTATTTTCAATACATCGTGTTACAGAGTTATATATTTTTCAGGGCGTATTTTGGAATATTATAATGCAGTGATGCGAGTTCATTGCACAAATATATATATAACTTTTACTCCAAATATGTTGCTTAACAAGTCGTTACTGTATATGTTTCATAGTGTATAGACAATAATAGTGAGGTCAATGTTTATAAATAAAAATATATCAGGATTAATTCGAGTAAGGTTCGATGCTTTCCGTTTGTAATCATGTTAGTTTTATGTGTATGCTTCTGCTCTAAGCATGCTACTTTTAAATATTGTTAAACGATTAGTGTTTGTAAAAAGTACTGTTAAGTTGTAAATGTTTAAATAGTTGTGCCGTTTTTTTTTCATTTTTGTGTCGCAGAAAATGGTTTTAATTATGCTATTCTTGCCTTATACTCATCTAAGAGGTTGACTGTACTTAAGAACTTAATTCAAAATTGTCATTTTACAATTTGCGAAAAGCCACTATTAGGCCACAGCCGTTATGGAAATGTATAACATTGTTATTCATTTCGAGAGCTTATCTCAGAATTTGTCAAACGAATTTTATTGCTTTCCGCTTCGAGGCATTTTTTTTGCTGAGATACGCCGGAAAAAAACTTCACCGATTAATATTCCATGCCCACAAGACGCTATTGCACTGTCTGCTCGTTGAATGTTGATCTCGACTAAAGATCTGTTTCAAATTTAATATCAGCAACATTTTAGTAAACAACAGAAAAACTAAGATTTTGAATTGATGATTCAAGTGTGTTACTAAATTTTCTATATCCATTAGTGAGCAGTAATTGCTCTGGTTTTTAAAAAATATAAGTGTATTGAATTTAATTGAATTGCCTTGAATTAAGTAGGTTGTTACGTTTTGATTTCCAAGTTTTCTATAATCGCATTCCGTTTTCCAGTGTCCCATGTCCCGAAATCCAAACATTTATCACAAGGATAATTGAAACGGAGCGAGGGTAGTTTCCACTGAGACGGCGTTTACGTTATAATTTGCCCACCATGTGGAAGTTTTGTCCACGTACAGCCTGCCTAACACCGTTAACAATATAGTGTACAGAACAGCAACACTGTTATGCAATTCTATATAATGTTTCGGATACCATCAGCATTTATGCATGGTGTCATGCACTCCATGATTTCTAGCTAGCGGTGATGAAACTCTTTTGGGAAGATGTCCTGATGTATTTTTCCGTTCAAGGGAGTTTATACAGTGAAACTTTTGCCACGCACTTATACAACGGTTTAAACGGAATGGTTTGTGAAATACAATCAACTAGCGTAAATCATTTGAAATTTCACTTAACCAGTTTTCCCGCCTTTTTTAAATAACTATTCAACGTGGTGTCGAAGACACCATAGTATGATATACATGGTGTCAGCGACACGATTACTTGTGCTGAATTATATATCTTTCCGAGTACATTCAACACGGTATGGTCGTGACCACACGTAGAAAAATCTTCCATATGGCGGGCGTTTTATAAAGTAAACGCCGTATGAGGGCGCTTGGAAGTAAATCGTGAAAATTTCTTTTTTGTCTGTTTCTGTCATTCATAATTCATCTTCGGATGGATGGATTTTGGTAAATTTTTTATTCAATAGCAAAAGTGACGAGGATGTGTCATTAGGTGAACACGAATAGCTCCGACCCCATCTCATGGTTTCTTAGTGTTATTTGTCAAATCTATCAATCTGGGTACCAGTTTTTCGCGACCCATATCTCGCTTTGAAAAATTCGGGCTTCGATTTGAAAAATTTTTAAGATCATTTATTAGCTCATCGAGACCTACTACTTTGCTGATTGCCATTTTTTGTAGGACCGCCGTGGGCCCGAATATGTGCAGGTCTATTTTGACTACCTTTTCTTTGGGTTTCAAAGGTTTTCTGGTCGACGAACTCGGTTTCCAAAATGTGCGTTTTAATTTGTCTTAGGAATTGCGTGCAGGGCATCAGGAATGCTATATATAGGTATTTTTTATTCTGAATACAATGATGTAGTTACCTATAATTGTCCACGGCGTATATTGAATGACTTTTAGTGGGGTTTCCATGGGTTTAGGGTCAATGAACCCCATTTCCTGAATATAGTCTCTCTTCTGTTGTTTGGTAACGGATCCGGTATAGATCATCAAGGATTATCTACTTAGGTTTTCTCTTAGCGAAGCCCCCGCTCTAAGCTGTTCTTTATTCTAACTATATAGCGTGTTGCCCCTCAGGTTTTAAGAGGTATTAGGATGGTATATTCATAAAACACAGCCTGTTGCAATGATTAAATAAAATAACTTAAAAATGATGCCACGGTCGCTTCCGTTTCAACGTGACTTGCGCAGTTTTACTAATATGATATATAAACATTATGAATAATGGGCTGCGAAATTTTGAGCATTTTGGATATTCTGCAGTGATAATTTTTGAAACAAATGTTAGTCAGCGGTTAAATTTCACACATTGCGCTTTTAACTGGATTTTGATAACGATTATTGTGAATTGCGTCATTAATGAAAATGAAATTCGCATGTGTAATTGCTTGTGTATATGTAATAAAGTAATTGTTTGTCTATTTTTGAGCCGTGAAAATGTTCGAGTTAGATTTTGACCTACAAATGCTTTGTATTCCCAACTACCATGGTGTTTTAACGCACTAAATTCGAGAAATAGCTGTATTTTAGTACCGAATCTGCAGATTTATAGAAAAAAGAATAGCACATTATACTATTTTGCCGCAAAGATATAGGCTCTACTTGTGCTTTTCGTTGCTTTTAAATATTTTCTAAGCTGAAGGTGTGAGAACGACGGTCCAAATGCATTAAGCTGTCGTCAGGTTTACCAAGGCGTTCGGCCTGGCCCCTATATTGGCGACTTTCCTAGCGGTACGAGGTCCCTCGGGAGGGTCAACCCCTAAGCCTGCTCACAGGTATTAATAAGGCTTACTCGCATTTCCCTCGTCCTTCCGGGGGCTTCCCGACTGTCCCAGAGACAGTCAATTTATGTCTGTCTGTAACATTACTATGTGTGTCTAGCTGAATCGTCATTTCTAAGTGGCCCGACTGTCCCAGTTGGGAAACTGGGACAGTTAGGACAATCGGGACAGGTAAGACATTCGGGACAGTTACGTCAGTCGGGAGAGTTAGGACAATTGGGACAGATAAGACAATCTGGACAGTTGGGACAATCGGAACAGTTATGACAATTGGGACAGTTAGGACAATCGGGATAGTTAGGACAAGTGGGAAACGGGAAAGGGTTTGGAAACTGCATAAAGTTGGGAAACAGGAAAGTTTTTGGAAACTGCATAAAGTTGGGAAACTGGAAACTCATGACAATGTGGCAAACAGGAAAATTAGGTAAATGTGGAAAACGAGAAAGTGTTTGGAAACAGCATACATTTGGGAAGCGAGAAAATTAGGAAACTGGAAAATGTGGGAAACGGGAAAATTATTGGAAACTGCATAAAGTTGGGAAACGAGAAACTTAGAAACAGGAAAGTTTTTGGAAACTGCATAAGGTTCGGAAACGAGAAACTGGAAAATTAGGAAACGGGAAAGTGTTTGGAAGCAGCCTAAATTTAGGAAATTGTAAAATGTGGAAAACCGGAAAGTGTTTGGAAACTGCCTAAATTTGGGAAACGGGAAATAAGGGAAGTGAAAAAATTATTAAACTGGAAAATGTGGGAAATGAGAAAGTTTTTGGAAACAGCATAAAGTTGGTAAACTGGAAAATGTTTGGAAACACCATAAATTTTACAGTGGACAGTGGCTTGGTGTTTCACGTAAAATCCACAGCTTTCGTAAAAATTTAATTTTATAGTTTTGGAATTTATCGTTATGCTCATTGGTATTGCGCGGATAAACTTAAAGTTACTTCGCTAACCTTCCCATTTTGCAATTCCCGATGTCGAATTCACATCCATTGTGCGGAGCAAATAGGATATTTGATTCGATTCGCTGGTAGCGCAGCTTAAAGGTTTTCACTCGCGTTGTGATAATTTCGTAGCATTTCTTAGCGTCGAAACAGGATTCGTCTCTGTGCGCGAACAAATTTAATGTAACTGTGACGTCATAAACGGTTATCAATTACTGTTGGCGAACAAGCCTCTTGTTAATACAGATCCGACAAAATTCAGTTCGCGGACATAATTGATATCCGCGAACAAAAAGTTCCGTTTTCTCACCGACAAGAAAATGTTCGGTGACGAAAATTTTCACAAAAAAACAAAATAGGATGGTCAGCGGGGTAATTTTTAGTTTAGGCGCGCATATGAGAGTCTGAATTGTCTCAAATATCATCTTGAGCAAGTTTTGGGACGAACTAGAAGAGCCCGGTGTAAGCAGCAAAAAACATAGTTAGAACCGAGGTATAAAAGAAGCTGGCCCGATGCAGCGTCGAAGCTAGTCGAGTTTTAGCACAGACCTAGTGGTCTGTTTTCTGTGTCATGCGGTGGTCACCGTTTTCAATGGTTTTGAAATAAAATTTTGCTCGTACAAAATTTCATGAAATGTCAATACTTAAAATTTGTTTAACATGTAACAACCACTGGTCTGGTTCAGCAGGCTGCCAGATGACTGTAAACAGTTTTCGCAGAAAGGTTTCAATAAAAGATTTCCAATAATTTTCATTTTCATCACACAACAGTTTCTTTGGACGGTGTTACTGTTCCCGTACTGCACGTTGTTACTATATCAAATATACTCTCATAATACATAATTCACCTGCTTTTTGTGCTGCATGCACTGGTTTAGAAAGCAGTTTGCAATGTAAAATCCAGTGTAAAATATTTTACGTAACAGGAATAAAAAAACTGACGTGACTATACAATTATTGTGAAATATTTCCGAAAGATCACGGCTAGTCTTCAACTTGTATAAAATCATGTCAACGCGAAAAATGTTAAATGTGTTAATTGGTTTTTAAAATAATTGAATTTAGGAATAACATTCCAGAATGCTAAGTAACATGATTATAACAATTTTAGGCTTGACTCAGCGCATATACATATAGGCTTGAAATCAGGGAGGCTAACTATGAGTTGGCAGTTCACATTCCAAAGTTCAAGTTCAGAGCAACCGCTCAATACTGGGGTGGAACAGGCCCTCGGACCTCCTCGTGATACATGCGAGATATTTATATTGAAACTTGCGAAAAGTAGTGACAAAAAACTAATAAACATTATTCATCAAATTTGGATAACACTATGCACTTACAGGCGTATTTTTTTTGTATTTTCTTTTAAGCAGCTGACGATAGACATTCCGGCAACAGGCTTCCGTACAGTATGAGCAGTGCCAGGTACTGCTGCGCAAACGTGCACATGGCAATAACGTATGAGTTTTAGTTTTCCGTGCATAAGAAAAGGTAACAGAAAAAAGATTATATACAATCATGAAGATACATCGCAAAGTAGCTTATGGCGCAACAAGACCATCTTGCGTATCACCATATATATTTTGCGCATTTTATAGTTATGTCCACGACAGATGGCATGCATGAGTAATGAATCTCCTCCTACACTTTCCGTGGCTATTTTCTATTTGGACGTATCCAGATATTAAGATTGTTATCAGTTGATGAGGTTCGCTGACAATGATTCCATCAGATAACAGAGCATTTGGGTAGTTTTCTTTTTACTATGACGAGTATCCACGACTTGATAACGAAACGGAGCCCTCGTCACTTCCGGTTTTAAGGTATACCATGTGTTTTGAAGGGCAAAATTCGGGTATAAAAGTCCGACTCTCAGCTCGAAAATTCATTCTGTTTCATTTCTGAGATGTCGAAGCTCACTATCAACAACCACCTTGTCGAGACGCACACTGGACACAATGTGCCGATCGGCAAAAGTCAAGTTTTCACCAACTTTCGAGACGTAGCTCGGGAGACATTTATGTGATGCCGTTGGTTACGACCCAAGTGGCGTTCCACCAACCATCTTAGCGCTGGTTGTCAACAAAAACCACGCGCTTACCGCGATGGCGTTCGCGAGCTGGAGAGACGTCTAAACCTGCTGCTAATGCACCTTATCCCAACAGCCCTCGCAAGGGCTATTAATTAAGGTGGAACTAAGTATATGGAAACCGGGAGGTTATCCACCCAAATGGTAAAGCAGCCGTGGTTCTGTATTTTTGTCGGTTTTTGTACCGTTAC
The DNA here is from genome assembly GCA_030248225.1 of Trileptium ribeirensis. Classification (NCBI taxonomy): domain Eukaryota; kingdom Metazoa; phylum Nematoda; class Enoplea; order Enoplida; family Thoracostomopsidae; genus Trileptium; species Trileptium ribeirensis. The sequence goes on along the minus strand of JASANE010000358.1, from coordinate 1,048 downwards.
AGATACAATATAATACAAAATATAATATAAGGTGCTAGTTTCGGTACATTGGCTCTTTTCTGCACCAACAGCTCTGAGCTCTGTACTTTAGATAGAAAACAATGGTTCTACAAATGTAGATGAAAAATGGAGGCTTTCGTGTGCATGCCGTGTGTTCAGTAGTCTAGCAGTATAAAACTGGTGGCTCTGAACAAAGTTAATGGTGTGACATGTTTTCGAACATTGTCCAACCAAAGCGCTGCTAGTAGATGAAAAATGGACGCTGTTCATTCAGTAGTATAAAAATGGAGGTTCAGGGCTGCTTCTGCAGCTGATTTTTTTCTTTTTTTTATTTCATTATACAATATATACACTTACATATTACAATTCCGAGTATCCAATACATTGTTATAAAAGGTTCACTATACGCAATATTAAACGTATCACACACAGTTTGTACATCAATTTTCGTAACCTCATCATTATTTGTTTCACTCAAGCAACCACCTGGCCACGTATGCGCCCACTGACTTGGTCGATCCAGCGCGCAAGTCATACATCCGTGCTCCTTTCGAACCTTTAAATCGTTTGCCACTTTATGGACGTTCTCTTCACGCAACCTTGACTTAACTTCAACCCGCATACCCCTTACATCCTGTCCAATTACTTCTTCCAACGCTTCCCAAAGTTCATACCATTTCTCATTAGATCCAATACAGCATTTGAAATCGTTGCGTTAGCCATTACCGTACTGGACGAAAGATAAAAGCAATACTGAACAAACTCGAAAATTTCAAGTCTTTTTATAATAGTAAAACATGTCACATGACACCGCTAGCCTAAAAATACAAATTTCGTAATCCGATGCTTCATGAATCACATCACACTTTCGATTCTAATTGTTTTTTTACATTTTAAACAAATCTACAAGTACACTATTATACATAGAATAAAATGACGGCGAAATAAATGACAGTTTATACATAGCACATTCAAACGACAAGCCTTTATTCAACATATCTTCAATGAATCCCACAGCTGCAACCATTTCAGCCCTTTGTTTTTGTTG
>JASANE010000357.1:0-14112 GCA_030248225.1 Trileptium ribeirensis | reverse complement strand
ACGGATGACGGTCGGGGTCTATGATTAAACAATAACCCGTATTTTAATGATAAACATGTATTATGTGCATTAAATATGACAAGATAGTACTAGATGATACAAAATCCTGCATCTTCGTGATTGAGGATGATATACATCAAATATTCGCATTAGTGCGGTTTATAATTCAATTGCTATGTAATCGTAAACAAGCAACGATTCCTAAATGGTTCAGTGGCTAGTATCCGATGTTTCTACTGCAGCAACTATTGCAATGTATGTGCAGCGATTTCACTCCCTTCTGAAGATTGTTACCGATTAGTGCAACGATTCGTAAATGGTTCAGTGGCTAGTATCCGATGTTTCTGCTGCAGCAACTATTGCAATGTATGTGCAGCGATTTCACTCTCTTCTGAAGATTATTACCGATTAGTGCAACGATTCCTAATTGGTTCAGTGGCTAGTATCCGATGTTTCTACTGCAGCAACTACTGCAATGTATGTGCAGCGATTTCACTCTCTTCTGAAGATTGTTACCGATTAGTGCAACGATTCCTAAATGGCTCAGTGGCTGTTCTAGGAGAATATGCAATGTATGTGAGCGATTTTACTCTTCTTGAAGATTATTACGATAGTGCAGATTTAAAGATTGTTAGATGTTTCTACTGCAGCAACTATTGCAATGTATGTGCAGCGATTTCACTCTCTTCTGAAGATTATTACCGATTAGTGCAACGATTCGGGCGGTGTGTTTCTCTGCGCAATTATTGCATGTATGTGCGCGTTTTTCCTTCTAGATTGTTACCATAGCAACACCTAAATGGCTCAGTAGCTAGTATCCGATGTTTCTACTGCAGCAACTATTGCAATGTATTTGTAGCGATTTCACTCTCTTCTGAAGATTATTACCGATTAGTGCAACGATTCCTAAATGGTTCAGTGGCTAGTATCCGATGTTTCTACTGCATCAACTATTGCAATTTTTGTTGTTGATTGTGATATTGTAATGGTTGTGGCTGTATTATGTTTCTGCTGCGCAATTATTCAATTATTGCGCGATTCTAATTATTATTTCACATTCTAATTTTTCTAAATTGATGTCTTCTCACACTACTCAGTATGTGCAGCGATTTCACTCTCTTCTGAAGATTGTTACCGATTAGTGCAACGATTCCTAAAATGGCTCAGTGGCTAGTATCCGATGTTTCTACTGCAGCAACTATTGCAATGTATGTGCAGCGATTTCACTCCCTTTCTGAAGATTGTTACCGATTAGTGCAACGATTCGCAGTTCGTGTTTCTATTAGCACTATTGCATGTTATTTTGTAGCGATTTTATTTTTGACTACTATGATTTAGTGGACCATTTAATGGTTAAGTGGCTAGACCGAAGAACCAACGGCATTATGATTGGACGTATGCTAGTGATTTAATTCTTTCTTGAAATAGAAAACGATTACGTGAACGATTCTGAAATGGCTCAGTGGCTAGTATCCGATGTTTCTACTGCAGCAACTATTGCAATGTATGTGCAGCGATTTCACTCTCTTCTGAAGATTATTACCGATTAGTGCAACGATTCCTAATTGGTTCAGTGGCTAGTATCCGATGTTTCTACTGCAGCAACTATTGCAATGTATGTGTAGCGATTTCACTCTCTTCTGAAGATTATTACCGACTAGTGCAACGATTCCTAAATGGTTCAGTGGCTAGTATCCGATGTTTCTACTGCAGCAACTATTGCAATGTATGTGCAGCGATTTCACTCTCTTCTGAAGATTATTACCGATTAGTGCAACGATTCGTAAATGGCACCCAGAGAGGCAGCGATCATTTTTGAGATATCCGATTAGGCGATTCTACTCAGTAGCTAGTATCCGATGTTTCTACTGCAGCAACTATTGCAATGTATTTGTAGCGATTTCACTCTCTTCTGAAGATTATTACCGATTAGTGCAACGATTCCTAAATGGTTCAGTGGCTAGTATCCGATGTTTCTACTGCATCAACTATTGCAATGTATGTGCAGCGATTTCACTCTCTTCTGAAGATTGTTACCGATTAGTGCAACGATTCCTAAATGGCTCAGTGGCTAGTATCCGATGTTTCTACTGCAGCAACTATTGCAATGTATGTGCAGCGATTTCACTCCCTTCTGAAGATTGTTACCGATTAGTGCAACGATTCGTAAATGGTTCAGTGGCTAGTATCCGATGTTTCTACTGCAGCAACTATTGCAATGTATGTGCAGCGATTTCACTCTCTTCTGAAGATTATTACCGATTAGTGCAACGATTCCTAATTGGTTCAGTGGCTAGTATCCGATGTTTCTACTGCAGCAACTATTGCAATGTATGTGCAGCGATTTCACTCTCTTCTGAAGATTGTTACCGATTAGTGCAACGATTCCTAAATGGCTCAGCAGCTAGTATCCGATGTTTCCACTGCAGCAACCATTGCAATGTATGTGTAGCGATTTCACTCTCTTCTGAAGATTATTACCGACCGATTAGTGCAACGATTCCTAAATGGTTCAGTGGCTAGTATCCGATGTTTCTACTGCAGCAACTATTGCAATGTATGTGCAGCGATTTCACTCCCTTCTGAAGATTGTTACCGATTAGTGCAACGATTCCTAAATGGTTCAGTGGCTAGTATCCGATGTTTCTACTGCAGCAACTATTGCAATGTATGTGCAGTGATATGCTAAAAATGAGAAATTAAATCAATTCTATTTCTCATTTTAAAATCACTTATATTTTACTTAATTTTAATCGAGTTGATTTGATTTAATTTTCGTACACGAACTGATTTAATTTATTTTATTGAGCCCGCGGACACCCGCGCAGACCAATGGGCTGTCCACCGCCACTAGGCCCGTACCCGTGGCTCAAGATATTGAATCCTTAAAGGCTCAACATATTTATCACTTTGCGTTTTAAATCCATTCTAATCTTGTTAACTTTTTGATAGCGGATCCTTCGCCAGCGATCTCTCGCTGCCCACACTGCACGGCAAGGACGTGAGTCGTTTTCGCAGGCCACCTAACTACTGCCCAACCAACTACCCAAATTAAATCTTGCCGGAATTCAGGGAGGCTGCCCACCCCGTGCCCAGCACAGAAATTTATCGCGTCCTAAAGATAAGTAATTTGCACTTCTGCAGGACCTAGTAAAGGAAGCCTCCTTGTGGTCTACAGCGCCCACTAAACAGCCTAGTGGCCTCTACAGTGCCCAGTAAAGGAAACCGCCTAGTTTCTTTAGCACCGTGCTCCAAAGATGAAACGTCTGGTAACATCTACGGCGCAAGGTAAACGGAACCGCTAACAGGCTTCTACAGCATCTAGTAATGGGAACTACGAGCCGTCTAGTGGTCTCTACGTCTACGGCGCCAACTAAAAAGAATTGCCTATTGGCTTCTACAGCCCCAGTAAAGGGAACCACCCAGCTTTTTTTCTAAATCCACCAAAGAGAAATTCCTAGCGACTTATACAGCTCCCACTAAAGTATGTGTAAATACGGAGAATAATAGCTCTGCCGGCAAGCTTCCTGCGGTAGCAGAGGGGAAATTTTATTATTGAATTGTTCATATTCGTATTCCATCTTTTAATGCCGCTCCTATAAGCTCAACTGCTTCAACGCAGGGCTGAGCGATACCCGTCGTTCTGTAATCGTTAAATTAATTGACGAGAAATCTCGCTCTGATGGAGCTATATATTGAACAATGTGACATTTGACTTTGGGAGTAGCACGCGGTTGAACCTACTCTTAACAATGTGACCCACGATCCACACCAGTCGATACTCGACTCGCCGTGACTCACTAAACATGGCAAACCTCATGACACGCGAACGACCCACTGACCCACTCTGCATTTCTCATCGCAAAACAAAATATTTAACACCATGCGTGGTTTTCTTGCAAGTGGAGCACTGCTCTGTACTCGGGGTTGTGCTAAATATTTTGCGATTACTCTCCGAAACCTGAGGGTACCCGCGAGTACCCGTACCCACGGGTTACCCTCTACCCGCGGGCTCAACATTTGAGCCCGCGGGTACACGCGGGTACCCGTACACGCGCACAGCTCTGAGCTAGCTCCAAGTATTTTTATATTTTTTATTTTTCCAACTAACCTGCTTTTTTCATCTCAACGGTCACAGGGTAGCATCTAGTTGCACGATTAATGCGGCGTTCACGTTATAATGTCCCCAACGTTTGGAACCTATGTACACCACACAGTGTCAGGCACACTGTTGACAACAGGGTATCTTAGACACCCCATGTTTTTATTAAATTTTTTCAAAGATAGCTAGTTACGCGTATTACAACTTCTCGACAGTGTGAGGCGCACCGAGTCTTCTAGCAGTTTTATTAACAGTGTTCAGAATTATTTGAGCAATGTTCATATGGGCTAGATACAAATTTCGCAAATTTAGGAAAAACTACACAGGACAGTTGACTATTAAACTGCATTAGCTACAGACGGTGTCCGTTATAGTTAATTCGCGCCAAATTGGTAGCTAAGGATGTGTGCGACACTGTCAAGAAAAATGTAGTAACTAGGTGTGTGTGGTGCACCCTCGGCAATTGATTTACAGTATAGGTGTGATTCTGACTGTCTATACGGTAGAGACGCGACTACAGGGGGTCAAAAGTTCTAAACAGCGGGGACATTATAACGTGAACGCCGCATAACAGCTGAGTAAAAAATAACCGAATTCACGCAACGCTTGAGGGTAACCACGGAATTCAATTATTTAAATCATAAGCTTTTTATGCATGTTTTATCTTAACAAAACTACTTCTCTAACGTATAATGTATATATATATATGTATATAATGCATAATGGCAACCATATATAATGTTTATATTGGGTATATGCCTGCAGCACGTGATGTACTTCAACCACCGATTTGATATAGCCATTTGTGATTTACAAAAGGTGATAACAGATTTCAAGATTTATTCTTGGGAAAGGAAATGCATTTGAACACTTTTATTGCGTCACTTCTATAGGCATCTGTTAAATCAATAGCAATACTATGCCGTTCGAACAATCGTCATGTGGTGTAATGCTAGTGATGTGTGACATAAATTTTCCACTGTGAACATTTTAAGTCACTAAAACGGTATCTATCTAAAAAATTTGAGTTCTTCTGCATTTAAAATTAGAAATAGAAAAAATATTTTATGTAATAACTTCTAAAAAATTTATTTGAATATATACAGTCTTATTAATATTAATCGTGTCATAAAAATTCAGCATTACATAAAATTTTAACTAAATTTCAAAAATTTCAAAAAAATTTGGGATAGAATCTTGCTAAAATTTTCGTACAACATTCTAAAATAGCGAAAATTTTATTAATTAAAAACCAAAAAATCAATATCGACTAACCTGCATTTGGTGGAACAATCTGACGCTTTGACCGCTCAAACTTCCAAACCAGCTGGTGACGTAGCATAGCCAACTGTTGAGGCGCTGTATCGTGTGACTTTCTGTTGGACAAATGATAAAATGGAGACTGCCGCCAACAAACAAGCGGAAAACCTTTTTAATGACATGTTTGGTGAAGAAAAAGTCATATTGGGTGAGTTGAAAATTCTTTATCGTTTCACCGATCCGCTATTTAAAGCTCAATTTCAATTTCAATTTGACTCAAACAGACTTGGTTTGAAGCTTATTTGTCGGCAAAGCAAATAAACTATTAAGGAACAAAAATATACAAACTGCTCTTTAGGATGAGACAAAAATACATTCAAAGTCGGGCTTTTCCCATTTTATTTACTTAATTTATTTTTATAGTTATTACTCTTATGCTAACGCTTATCATAATTGATTCATTGTTGAGTGATTAGGGACATTTATATTATAATAAGAAATTATGACAGTGTCATTGCTTAATGTTTATGAATTTGAAATGATTTTTTGAGTGTAATATAGCTTATAGTTTTTTTATTAAAATAATTAACTAGTCAGATATTTCTATTTTTATAGACACTCTAAGGTGTGTAAGCTATTATTGTCTCAATAATTGTATCCAAATTCATTTGTATTGATCTTTTATTCGCATTTTTGGGCTGCAAATATTAAGGCGATTAGCAGAATTAGCTCGTTTTCAATTCTGTTTGAGTTTAAGTACTTTCAGTTTAATTTTTGGGAAATCATTTTTTGTCGCTGACAAGGATTTACACCACTTATAGCGATAAAGTATATAAATATAAATTGAGCTTCTAAATTTAATTATTGTCAACAAAAAACATAGAGGATTTAAAAATTGAATATCTTTAATTTTTTTAAGAATTATTTTTAAGCATAATATCTTGGATTTACAGAAAGAAATATTATAAGCTTATTTTTATTAATCTCAGGAATGTTTTTTTTTTATTTTTTCAAATGTTTTATCATTTCATTGATGTTGCGCTTAGAAATTTATTCAACACGCAATTCGTTGTAATCGTCCACGGACGCCCAATTATCTGGATTTTTGAAATATATTAAATAAACAAATAATATTAAACATTAGTTAATTTAATAGCAACATTATCTGATTTTAAATTATGGATATATATTTAAAAAATTTTATATATAGTCTTGGGTTGTACAAAATATATATATCATAAATTGCAATAACTCTTGGTCCTTGGAACTCCTGAATTGAGACGACCTAAGACATGTTTGGAGTCCAAAATGTTATCTCGAGGTATGGTAATTGCCAGAAAAAGTTCACAGGCTACGATTAGTTCTAAGACATTCCTGCTCTGAACTAATATCTTGACAGTCGCGGAGATTTGTTCTAATTAACCCTATGCTTCGCTAAGCGTAATTTCGTACAAGTCCTTGGAACTCCTGAGCTAAGACAACCTAAGACATGTTCGGAGTCCAAAATGTTATCTCGAGGTATGGTAATTGCCAGAAAAAGATCACGGACTACGATTAGTTCTAAAACATTCGTACTCCGAACTAAAATCTTGACTGCCGTGGAGATTTGTACCAATTAACAATATCCTTCGCTAAGCGTAATTCGTTTAATCTTGAACAAACTTTTGCTGAAATGGGTGTTTCAAGCTTGATCTTTCTAGTTTGATCGTCGTACACCAGCCACAACGTCATTTGGGAGCTAGGGATGAATTCCTTAAAGCGACCTCGCAAAATGAATGATGAATCACAACGCATTTACAAATACACCCCGCACGACAAACTCTGTAAAAAAACTCGCTGAGCCAACACGTCACTTCCATTTCTGAAAGGGTTAATCAATCGATAGTCTAAATTTTGCTTAATTAAAGCCACATAGCAAGTGTAAATGTTTGGTGATCCGCGTAATTCTACAATGGATGTTCGTGTAAATATCGTGATGGTCTTAAAATGTTTTTCCCCCATGTTTTGTTCTCTCCAATTATATGCCCAAATTTCCAAGTCTACGTCTTCACTTCTGTGAAGAGAAAAATGTATCTTTTTTGTCATATACAAATATTTAAATGTTTTAGTCGGTGTATTAGTTGCAACATGAGCAACTGTAACATTGTTTCACGAAACCACACACTGATAGCACTTTCATTCGTGAGAAGGAAAGCAATGAACTACCAAAACAAAGTTGAAATCTCTGTAAATTCAATTTTAATTTGCATTTTGTTTGTTACTACTACTACTACTACAGTGTATGCGACAGGAAATTTGCAATTTTTATGTCACCCTGAAATAAAATCCCTTGGTCGCTTGCTCATTAAGCAGGCTTTATATACATTGAAAATAGCTGCATAGGTTTATGGGCTAAAGGTACGCAACAGAGTAACGCAATGCTAATTTAAGTGAAGAGCATGTCCATTTACCAGCGATTAAATGTTAACTCGCGTTTGATGGCCCTGACGTGTTCGGGTGTACCCAAAGGTGATTTCTGGAGGTATCATGTGCAGACCCCTTACCCCAGCGTTTTTGGGGGAGGGGGGTGGGGGTAGCTCCAACCCCCTAAACCCAGTTTAGCTAAAATAACCCTGAGGAGCGTTATGCTATATTGTTAGAAAAGGAACAGCACAGGGATTTCGGCAGGCGGCGGCCCGGCTAAAGATTTTAGCTTAGGCTAAAGTTATGGCGTAGACTTATGCAGCGTTTACGTTATAAAGAACCCACCATGTGAAAGTTTTGTCCACCCTGAGTGTCTCTGCCACCATCAATTATATGGTGTCTTGGACACCATGGTGTTTATGATGGTATTTTCAGATAGTATGCATAGGCAGTGTACCGTCGGTGATAGTATGGTGTAGACTACACCATAAATTTTATATGGTGTTAGCTACACCATGCTGTTATTAACACGTAGTATATAATGCGTTTGTGTATGGTGTCCTTGACACCATCAGTAAAAAACAATAGGTAGATTAAGACACTATAGCTACATTAATGGTGTCTCATACACCATCTTTTGCATTACATAGTGTGGGTATATACCGTATACCACTGGATGGTGTGGTCTAGACCATAGGAGGACAAAACTTTCACATGGGGGTCCTTTATAACGTAAACGCCGCAATAATATATATCGAAAATAGTGTAGCTAATACTATAATTACGCTTCGGGGTTACTCTGTTCCCCAGTTTTGTTGAGGGTAGTCAGGACGGTCTCCCCAAGTTTTGTACGTGGTATGTCAGACACCCCAATTTTCATGCTATCCCGAAGTTTTGTAGGGGTGGGGTATGTCAGACACCCCAGTTTTCTTGGGAGTGGGCTTAGTTGGATAGCTGTGATAGGATCAGCCGACTCCCTAAAATTGTGGGTCTGACATACACCGCACCAACAAAACTGTGGGGTCTTTGCATGATGGCCTCTCGCCCAGAAATGGGGTGTAGATCCGAAAACGTCCGTGTCATCAAACACGGGATAGTAAGTGACATACTGTTTCATTATGCATTCATGGAAAAATTAACAGCTGATTTTATGAAAAAGCAACCAACACTACATATAGCAAGATTATTAGCTAAAAGACTGTTTTCCACAACCTCCTTGTGATACGAGTAAAGCGGCGATTTGTCTTAGCTGACGAATGTCTGTAAGAACATTTCCTGCTATCTTGACTCGATTTCGCAGGTCACACCAATGTAGTATGTACTGCCAATCTCTCATAGCCCGCTATGGGATCTTTATGGGTCTTTCCGGTTCAAAAGAGCGCTGGTCAGAGTCAGCTCAATAAACCTAACATTAATGGAAGTAGTTAATCGGCGAAATGACATCAAGTGAAAGGCGGAAATTTAGTGTATGTCGAAGCTGCAAATTAAGTCATTAAAATTATTTTACTAACCCTTTCCCGCATAGTGTTACACATTTGATACGGTGTACATTGTGAACCGATGCGCTAACCGAGTTGGTCGCGGGGAGCACGTTTGTGCCTGCGATTTAATTCGCTGACTTTACAAGATTTCATAAGGAACGCGGCATCACCTCTTAAATAACACAGCGGCTAGCGAACGGGGTTAACTGTCAAACAATTAAGGTTCAATCCGCCTTTACGGGGAAAGATTGCTTAATGTTGTACGAAACAGACATCAACTCATGCGAGTAACGGTTTAGACATCTAGTGAGATCAAAATTTAGACTATCGCTCGATTAATCTATTCAGCATACTGTCACACATTTGATACCGTATACATCATGAAGCGATACGGTAACTGAATCGGTCGCGGGGCGTACGCTTTTATTAGCTTGATTTGTGAGGCTACTTAAGAAACCCAGGAATATGTCATAAGGGAGTAGCGAATGAGGCTCACAATCAAACGATCCAGGTTCAATCCATTGTTGGAGCAAATATTTGCTCAATATTGTACGAAACACACATTCATTTATGCGGAAAAGGCCTAAATCCCTTCTCACACTAAAGGTGGGCTAAGTTGTCCCATCTCGTAGTTATATACTTGACATTTTCCAACGGTGTAGCATAGTCAGCTCTTCTTCCTGGAGAATTAATTTATTATCGGCTATAGGGGTCTGGTTCTTTAATCATCAATTTTGATTAGGTACTTGATAAATAAAGCCTTGAGCCTCGCAGACACCCTCAGTCTGGATAGTACCAAAATTAAGGCTTGCGAACTATACAAATTTCACAACCTCTATACTCTTCAACCGACTGATGTCCCGTCTGGTAGGTCCCTTTACTCATCGCATATATGTAAAATGTGCGATAACGAGGACATCTGCAGTCTGTGTAGACTCCTACTGTTATGCGTGAGTAAACTTAAAACGACCCCGCCAACCATCCTATTTTGTAATAACCGATATCGAATCTCAAACCCTTGTTATGAAAATAGGCTGAATTTAATTCGGTTTTCAGCTAACCGAAAATTGGCAAATTCAAATATAAATGTCAGAAATTTTACCTTGTGTTTGAACAGAATTTCGGCGTTTTCAATTTGCAGAAATTCCGTTTCCTAATGCCTAATCATTTATAAATTTGGATTATTCAGTATTCACGAACAAATTTAATGCAAAAGTAACGCCACAAGCAAATCGATCCTATAGGTAAGCTCTTGGTATTTAGCTAAAACCAGTTTAGCTTATATATATTCGGCATATTTGCGTTCTCAAAACTTGCTCACGATTGAAATCTAATCATGTCGTGTTCGTGAACAGTTTTGCGCAGAATTTCAATTGCCCAAAAAACGTTCCATAACAATTTTTATGAAAAATTACAAAATAGCATGGTTGGTAGGGTCACCTTAGATTTACTCGCGCATTATAAGTATAGAAATATGGAGTCAAAAGCGGATTGTTTTGTGGAGTAGATGGGTGTATCTACGAATTATATACAATGTTTCAAGCTGAATTTAATTGAATCACATTACATATATTATGTTTGGTATGAAATGAGTATAACAAATAAAATTGATGTGCAATTCAAATCGTAAACAAATGCTACATGATTGTCGTTTCATCTGATTTTTGCCGCTTGCGACTGGCATGACTTTATTTTTGCATCGGATAGCTTCACAAAAGCTTAAAAGCTTTTAAACGGAGATTATGTTTCTACTAGGTCACAGAGTAGTTCAGCACATCAGCATTTCAGTAAGCAGGACATATGCGTCACGATGCAGCTTTTATAAAAAGGGTCCTCGGAGACGTGCCTAACCTGAAAAAGCTCAGTCGTTTAAGAGTTAATCATGGAGCAGAAGTCAAAAATACTGTACAAGTCGACCAAGTGCAGGCTAGAATAGTTCTTATGATGGTGATCATGTCATGGCATTACGGTTGCCGTCTCTTGCACACCTCTACAAAATTTCGGTGGGACTTGTCGCGAAGTTTCTCCTACAATATATTAGTGGATAGCATAAATCTTTGTACTCTATTCGAACGTCATGCTAATCGTTTTATACCGGCCACGGGGTATTTGTCCTGGGAGATGTTCCAAAGCAGCGTGCCTGGAACATCCACTGGTCAAAAGCACCTCCTTCAAAAGACTCCTTCAACTTATATAGACAACAAATTGCATTTCGAATTTATAATTCCTAAAAATCAAACAGCCTGGATATCTGATCTGAAACAGGTTTTGTGCTATCAATATTTAAAATATGGTATGCTTTAAAAGGTGCAACCGTATATTTTAGATGATCCAATGAGGATTACACCGTGCCATATAGCTGTGTTATAATTCAAATCATACGAACTATATATTCCAGCTGCCGGTTATAAGCAATTAGTAAATGCAGTGCTTTTTTTTATTCTAAAACAGTCATTTCTTCAATGACTGCTATATTCTTTTAAAGGTACCACCTGTGTCTTAATACACAAACTTTGTAACTAAAACCGACCATTTATGATTGGCGCCACATCTAAGTCCATACGCGCCGTGAAATTATTTCAGCCGAATATGTGAACCATGAAACGAGTTTACAACCAAAATATAGCAACAGAACTAGGGCTAATTTTAGCGAGAAACGTAATGTTGTTCAATGTCTGGTCAGGTAATAAGAGCTCATATACAGACGACGTCGCTATATCACGGCGTTCGGGAACACAGGTTCCAAGTCTGCCTACTTCAATTTGAGTATAGGTTAAACTTTTGTCCCATGTTAACTTTAGGGGCCGAAGTATAATGCATGGCATGCCGTTCTCGATATACTAAGGCTAAGCCTTAGTCTTAGCCTAAGCTAAGGCCCCTATATGAACCATGTACTAAGCCTAAGCCTAAGTTGGGGGACAACCGCTCCCCGAACCCCCCGCTTTAAGCTGTTCTTTTTTCTAGCGTTATAACGTCCGGCCCCTAAAGTTGACATGGGCCAAACTTTTTATTATCAAGAATTCTTGATATGAATAGTATAAAATCTTCATTAAAGTCTTCATTTTCAATTAGTTGTAATTTTTGCGCAACCAACTGAACTAATTTTAAAAACTATGACTGTAAATTGGGTCGGATGTAGGTTGATTTGGTGGGGAAGTAGGATTGTTCACTGAATCAGTGAATACACCTCCTAACCTGTAACTGATGATCACAATTCTGAATATTCCAAAATTACTGAACATGCTAACCTTTTTGACATGTACCTTATTTCAAAAATCGGATGACAATAGAACGAATTTTCAAAAAATGATTTTACATCAAATGTGTAGGAGCGTCTCTTGCTTTTAACTTTTCTAGTTTTATTTGGTTGATAACAAGATTTATTATTGTATAATTTTCCGATGAGTATATATAAGAAATTTTCAGGAATATTTTAAAGTTTTCTCAAACGATTTGTGTACTAAAGAAGAAAATGAGACTTATAATTGGGACATGTGAGATATTTAAATACAGTATTTCAATTTTGCTACCTGTTGAAGGGATTTAAAAAATTGTTGTGCTAGCAATCACTCCAAACCATTACATGGTCGTTAACAAGGTTCATGCTTTGTTAAAAATACAATATATTGCAAAACATACATTTGGTTGTTGATACCACAAAGGCTTTTATGTGCTATATTTGAAAACAATTTTACGAACGGTACTGACATACACAATATATACATCAGAAGTTTGATGGCTTTTTTGATAATATCATGGATTAGGATAGCAAAAACCAATACGAACGTGACTACTAACTTAGGTAAATTTGTCCCAATAGCATTTTCAGTAACATAGTGCCGGACCCCATACAATACCTATTCGCGCCAGGAGATATGTATAGAAAAATCGATAGGAAGATGGGCTTTGAATTATAGGTGTGCCGTAAAATTTTGCAAATTCCGTATGTAATATAGGCAATTCAAATCTTCCCAAATTTTCGAAACGTTAGCTAAGTAATTAACCCCCGCTTTTATTCAAGTTAAATATATACAAAGTATTAAGGAAAAATCAATTCAACCCTTTAGCCCCTGACCTGTAAGTTGCCTGTAGACAAATCCACTCCCAGGTTGAATGCAAAGATGTGCATCATCTGTGGATGACTTGGGATAGACAGTACCTATATATTAATACTATATAATGCAAACATATATTTTGAATTTTAAGTAAAATTGATAAAATTAATTACTTAGCTAGTGTTTTGACCACTTACGTATGTACGTCATGTAAGCTAGCTAATTTGTAATTCCCAAACTAAATTTTGGAAAATATGCAATTTTTGTATCAAATCCACAGCTTTATACCATACTATCGTGAGCAAAGATAATAGGCCGCCGGTTGCGCCTTTTTACTACTTTTGACTACGTCCAAGACAAAGGCTTTGACGCCGATGGTCAAACGTTTCTGAATTTTATCTAAATGGCAGTTAATATAATGACGAAGTTATTACATAGCTGGGCGTTAGATGGTCTTATTCTGGGTTCGCTTTTATTTTTCCTTCTGTTTCTTCTTTCTAGTATATATCATTTAAGTCAATTTTCACCGTAGCTGTGAATTCGCCGACTAAGGCACTAGAATAACATAACATCTAATTAAAGAAAATATTTGAGAATATGGCTAAACTTTTGCCTTCATATACTAGTGAAGCTCGCTTGCGAGCCAGAATTCGAGTGGTGAGAACAATACGCCGAAGCAGAAGTGCGAAAAATATTTGCCACACAATGAGCTTGTCGGCCCAGAAAACCCCATATCCGACACTAAAACCAACAATAAACACACATTCAGGTGCTTTTACCACGACTTCTCACCAAAAATTGCGAAAACGTC
>JASANE010000355.1:0-26278 GCA_030248225.1 Trileptium ribeirensis | reverse complement strand
ATACATATATATCTATATCAATATATACATACACATATACATACACGACTCATGAACACACACATATTACACATGAGACACACAGGCGACCTGAGCGACAGAAAGGTCGCTCAAGTTCACACTAGAAACGCAGAACAACAACAACAACGACAGCAACAACAACAACAGCACAACCACACAGCAACCACAACAACAAGACACACACACACACACCATACAATACAACCACGGCGACAGCAGCAACGACAACCGACCAAAGAAGTCGGTTAGAGAGAGTGAAAAAGAAAAGGAAAAACGAAAGAAAGGGCACGGGAAGGGAGTCGGGACAGGGGGTTCCGGAGGGAATTTCAAGGGGCTGGGGGCGAAATTTGGTCCCAGGACGAAGAACGGGACCGAATGATACCAAACACGAGGGGGTAGACGCAGTGGCGGGTCGGGACCCAATTTTGGGTTCCGACATGTATTGACAGGTACAGGTTTCGGCGGGCTTTCCCGCTCTAACAGTTGGCCGGAGCAACGCCCGCCGGGCGTCATTAAACTCGCCTTGGAAGGGGGATTGGGAAACGAGGGTGTTTTCCCCTGCCTTAACGGCAGCGGGCAGACAGGGCACTAAGACCACGACTAATCGCGAAGAAGATGTCGGTAAAGGGGGGCGCGTTTTCGGCCGTCCCGGGTTAACGGGGTGACTGACGGAGACCCGCCGGGCATCTTTGAAGATGTACTCGACGTGGCAAATGTTATCGAGGGGCATTTTGCCTACTTTGCGTTAGGAACGAATCTTCGGTTGGTTTTTACCCGCTAACCATCGGTGTGCAAATTCGGGGGCACTTTGGCGGGTCACAACGGGGCTAACGGGAAGTCCAACAAGACCCGCAGGACGTGCGTGCACTGACCAGGAGCAGGCGAGTCAATGAGGGGTCACATGAGGTTCTTTAGGGTCAAGGGTCTAATCCGGAAGTTGGTACAAACTTGACAAGACTTTTATGTTGACGATTTTGGAGTTTCGTGATGCATTATAAAACAGGGAAGTGAGCTGTATCGCAGCGGGATGGCTGGTTAGGTAGAGAAACGCCGGGTCTCGTTAGATGTATACATGGATGGGCTACATTGAAACTCACCCGTTCTTTCACCATCATTGATCCGATGGTAACCAGAAAAGCCTGTTGTTAGTGTGGAGGTCAGGCAAGCTTGAGGGCTTCAAAGAATGCTACACAAGAAAGGTTTTGATACGGTGAGGCGGACAAATAGACACAGCGAGTCACGAAGATCAAGCAGTACATATATATGCATAACTATATATTCCAGATAAGCCTATATCAGGTCCACTCGGGACCATGGTCACCAGCCACACCTAGCGTAAGTATTGGCTGTTGATTGAAGAATGTTTACCCGTTTGTCACGAGAATACCTCACAGCGATTTGCGATGTTACGAGCTCTTTGCAAGAGCCCAAAAAGTCTCTATCGAAAAGTACTCGAGGCATTTTCGAGTAGATCTGGAACACATTAAAACGGTTACGGACCGATAAACAGGCCTGACGCGCATTTCCAAATAATGCAAAATACTGATAACCCATTCGTTTCAGCTTACTTATGTGACCATTAGGCTGTAGTTCGCTTGAACCAGGTAAAGTTGATAGACCTGATTTGGATTCTCTTCCGACCCCTTAAAATCTCAAAGGCCTACTATTTCCGGACGGTCTAAATTTTGCAGTTTCCACAAGGGGATGGGGATACGTATAAGTCCCGTTCGGGTGTTCTGTCCTACATTAGTTAAGCACTCTCCTACGTTCCTTGTCTTTCTGGGTTTAATCAAATTTCTCGAGGCTCACTTGCATCTTATCCAATTATGTATACGTAAAACATATCATGCAATGGCAAATTATATAACGGCAGAAAGCATAGTACTGGTAAAAGGCATGTGCAATATGGCAATAAGCGACGCCCTGATCGGCAACCGTGGCACCCTGTTACACCCGCGATTTTGTTCCTGTAAACCTTATCTGGTTCAATTTAAGACGCGTTTAAGCAATTTCTGCGTTGGAAACGTGTAAAAGACACGTAACGGGCCGGAACGGGCCTGTTACAATGGTATTGTCCGGCATGTGTATAGCGATTATGTACGTGAACGGTAAATGCTATTTAATTATGAGTCTCTTCTCATTCTATCTTTCCATTTTCTCGCTCTTGAATGAAACATGCCAGAGCCAAAGCTGGAAGACGCGTGTGGTATAGTATTCAGTAGCGATGAAGCAATGCTCTCGCCATTTGGTTGTTGGCCACTGTTTGCCGATATCAAAAGCGTTAACGAACCTTACGTATGAAACTACCGATTTGGGAAGTTGGTTAGCATGTATAATTGAGTGATGGATCACGCTGGGTGTGCTCGGTAGATCTTTATAAACAATCATTATATTTTAGTTGTATGGTAATCGTTGCGCGAATTGGCAATTATCACGGTTTATCGTAAGATTGCCTATTTCGGTAATTTCTAGTTAGTAACAATTAACTATTGTACCGACGGTTATATAATAAACTATTTATCGGTCGATAATTACAACATCCAACAAAAGCGCTGTTGTTGGGATATTTCAACGACAAATTTAGCATCAGTAGTGTTTGGTAAAAACAAACGTTGAAATGGCAAGTTTAGCGAGCTATTCCGAGAGTGATGGGTCGACCGAAGGATCTGATTGGTTGTCTGATTAGGAATGAGAACAGGAAGGCATTATCCGTGATGGTCCAATTGACGCAAGTGACCAATAGTTGGCATTGCCAGAAGGTCAGCAAGGTCCACCTTGGCGAGATCGTAATCATCCAGTATGGAATATATATATATGCATGGACCATTGGCTTAGAAATGGTAGGCCGTGAATGGATGCACCCAAAAAGTGTGGTAGTAGTAGATTCGCGAGAGCAAATCGAAGCACCGATAGGAATTATCGAACGTTCAGCTACCAATTTAAGTGCATGTGATATGGAAGGTGTCAACATTAGCTATAACCAACAGCGTGAATTTCGAGAAGCATTGGAGAAGTATCGAAGAACGCGTGGGAAAGACCCATTCGATGTTTGTTGGCGTTGGTTACGACGCAACGCTCGGTATTGGGTAGATCCAGAATGGTTAGCTTACGCTGAAGGATGACGTCGCACAGCAGCTGCGACTTTGCAGGTAGCGATCATCGAAGAAGTGGTCATCATTTTCGATTTGATGGCACTCGGATCTGATATGCTGACGGCTTTGTACGCGTGAATAGCGTCGGACGAACGGCTCAAAATTTGGTGGGCCATGAAAAACGATGCGGGATTCTGGAATGTGCGTTATTTAAAATACCAACAGCCATTCGCCTATGCAAATTCCATGGATTTACAAGAAGCAGTAGGCAGCTGGTATAGCTTGAGGCGATTTTTCAACGTAATCACAGGGCATATACGCCAATATCCCACGCCATATGGTACGACGTTGTTAGATCGCATTAGTATGCGTCAAGCAGTGCTGGTGATTAGGTGCTCAACTTTCTGAGGAATATCGACGATTCATTCGATACAGCGCCCATGATGTCATGTTGATTGACAGAGCGCTTTTCATTGCGTATCGTCACGGTACGCCACCACCGATGTGACGCCATGATGTAAATCGTCTATGGAATTTGATTGAACAATTTCCACGAATATTTCGAGCGTTTACAACAGATGTGCGTGGTTTAACAGTACGGGTTAATCCCGATGCTGTAACGAATCGTCATGAATATTAAAAGAGTGTTGTCGAGAAGGTATCTCAATGCGCTGGGTTTTGGCGAAGGAAAGGTCGCTGGAATACTGAAGAGCATAGCAGTTTGTACCAAATTAATGATCAAAACGATGGCGATGCTGCGTGTGTAATTGAGCTGGAAGGTAACTTGCAGCGCGATACTGATAGGTTATTCATGGCAACCCCCGCACAAATGAATCGACAGCATGTGCAGAATATGCACCTGGACTTTATTGATTTGGATCATACGCCGATAGAAAAAATTCCAGAAACAGAATTACAGTATAACCATGACCGTACTCCAGGTGCAATGGATGAATTAGATGCATGGTATGCTGCGAATAAACGGTTGAAAGCTAAAAGTAGTCGTCGTCGGTCTCGAATACGACGTCAGCAAAATGTTGTAGCTGGAAGGGGAGATGAAACGGAAATGGAGGAACAACACGAAGATATTTTCGATCAGGACGTGAGTGAGTGGGACGTACAGTTGGAAACTAAAGGATTGTCTGCACGAGAAATTCGAGATAAAATTATCATGGCTTATGTAAGCATTTTGGCGGAGCCTGCGTTGCCATCCGCCCTGCTGTTCTGGAGCGATTGGATCGCTTAATTTTGCGTGAAGCCGTCACGTCTAATGTAACTTCAGTTGCTGCGTCACCGTCCGCGGTTCGTACGCCAGAACATGACGAACAAACGCGGGTCCGAAGTCCAAGAGCGGTTACGGCTAGTCCGATAGATCCGGAACGATATCATTCGGAATGAACAAATTGCACGGGAGAGCCAACCAAAGTGCCAGGAAGAAGATAGTTTAGCGGCACGACAGAGTTTAGCTAGTATGATGGGGATTACTTTAGAATCCGAGTCATCTGTCTTAGGAACTACCAATCTTAAGCGAAAAGCTGCTCCGTTGCGATTGATTAGTGTGGAACCCACAAGGACTACTTCGTCAGTCCTTCAACCAACGACAGGACCGTCTATGTCAAGTAAAGTACGAACGGAGTCGGATACCGTAGTTATGCCGACCGTGTCATCGATGCCGATATCGGCTTCAGCTAGTACCGTATCAGTAGCGCAGGTAGAATCTGCCTGGTCTGACATCGCCCCGACGGTACGTCCCGTTAGAGTACGAGGATGGGGAGAGCGAAACTTTTGTTACCGCCTAAGTTACCACAATCGGCAATATACGGGTATCGAATGTTTTACGAGCACCGTTTCAGCAGCCAATAGTAACTAGTGCGCCACGACCAAGAGTAAATGGACAATATTACTAATAAATTAGTTACAGTTGCCTATGAACATGTCCAACAACCGGAACAAGCGAACGACATTGTCGAACAACTGCCTGCCCCACCAGTAATGAGCAGCCAGGAAATTTCCCCGTAGAATTACAGTTAGGAAATTTGGGTGGACCGGAACTTGAACAAGTGCGTGCGCAGTTGCAAAGATTAATGCTTCCCACCACTGCTCAATTAGATGGAATATTAGCGATGCAAAAAATGCAATTGAACAATCGCGTCGATACTGCGTTGCATTATGTACATCGGCTTAACGTGGATCATCGAGCTCAGATGGAATCGCAACGCATGGAAATTGAGCATAATCGTGGTCAAATGGCTGAGTTAAAAGGTCAATTGCGTGAAAAAGAATCGCCTGAGCGGAAATCGCGTGAAACTCAAACTAGGAAAACGGCTTTTCGAACTGTTAGTCATCGTGCTCGTACGTCTCGACGGGATACGGGACGTGAAGAAACTGTGACTTTGTCGAGCGATGATGATGGTGAATCTTGCGACAGACAATATTGTCAGTTAGCATTAGTGGAAACACGACAGTCATCGCAACAGCGACCAATTTATCAGCCGGAACAATCGACAACTTCGACTTTAGCGCCAACTGTGGCGACACAGTTGACGACTTCGACACCAATCGCTGTGGACTCACAGTCCAAACCTAGTGAGGGTGATGTTTTAGAAGAAGCATCTGCCGTAACACCAACGAAGGAAGTTCGACCAATTATCTGACGTAAGCCCGGTAACGGTGAACCAGAATCATCAGTGCGGTATGTGCCGTTGGAACGAACCAACACTGAAGTCGAAGCACCACCTACCGAAAGAATCAGCATGTCTGATTTAACGACCATATTGTTCGATGGACGGGATCTACGCAGTACACGTAGCACTCCGTTTGGTCATCGTCTTATTTACCATTATTTTACTTTTTACAACACATTGGATAATGCGACAATGCCTGAACCGATGTGCCAAATATTGCGCCATCTGCGTGATGAATTACGAAGGCAGTTCAACGAAGTATGTGAATGTAATCGTGTCGTTCTAAGCCAGGAGCTGGTTGCTCTACTCTTCCAATGGGAAGAACGAGCACGAAATGTCATATTTCAAAAGCAATGGAACGTTAACATGACTCCGGAACTGTATTATCGCTTTATGCACCGATTAGCGTACGGAGTTCGTGGGTACTTCTATGAAGCACTTCGACGGCGTCGAATGGCAGTACGGAATTTTCCACAAGTTATGTTTATTGTGTTTAGCCATCGTCGATGGGAAGAGGATGTTCAGCGCGATATGCGACGGTATACTGATCAGTGAACGGGTATTTCGTCACAAGTGTCGTACATTCGTGATCTCGTATTCCCGAACACTGAATATCAGCGATTACGAGATGATGTTGACAATTTCGAGCATCAATTGGAACAGCAACCTCAAGATAATTTATCACAGGAACGAATGGAATATCAACGATTAATCGATCGTGTAACGTTAGTCACGTTACGACAGTGTTCAAATGCGTTCTTGCGTGAACTAGGAAACATTACGCGACGGTATGCCCAAGTCGGTGACTATCAGCGCAATCCAGCATACTTGCCGTTGGAATGTGATTGGCCGAATTCATTGCCGCGGCCAAAACTCGATTAAACTGACTATTCAACGACAATTCCAAATTGGTTAAAACAATGCGTCACATTAGCCACAATTCCGCTGTATAATGCCCGTAATAGACGCTAATAACCTAACTCTAATTAGTAATAACTGATTAATTGTCCCTCGCGAACGTTTCATTACTTGTATTTTCTCCAAACGTCGCTAGCCCATCTCGGCCTTACTCGTTAGCCGGAACATTAATGGTGAGTGCGCAAGGGACGCTAAACAATCGTATTGTTATCGGTTAATTCGAACGCTTACTAGTATTAAATGCGTCGAATATTGAGTATTTGGAACAATTACGACACGAATGGGATATTCGAACAGTCTGGTAATGGCGTTTGGCTCGATTAGTGACTATTCCATCATCGATTTCAACAACAATTCGACCATTTACATTTACTGATTTATCAACAATGCCTATTTACTGTTACAACAACTATCTTCAATTATCGTGTTTATCACATCTAGCTGCTATGAACTGAAATTATATCGATCGTCTGACTGTGTAAACGACGCGTATCTCATCTTCTACCGGTTAAACGACATTGTTGTCCTATAGGCTTATTGTTGTGTGTTATAAAAATAAAGTTGTACCTATATTACTTGATACTTGTTATGAAAATATGTTTGATTACAGATGCCTTACTTGTGTGCTTTATAACGTATTCCATTTTCATTTTCATCATAAAACTATAAAAATCTATAAAAATTAAAATAATTGCAAAAATTTCCAAAAACAATAAAAAATTTTTAAAAAATATCAAAAATTAAAATTTTATTTTATACTTATTCACTTTACTGGTCATAATATTTTTGCTCATATATTTACTTCGTCATGTCAAAGCATTAATAATAAGCCTTATATAATCTTTGCCGTTGAGGTTTCAAAAGAGTTTTTATTTGTTATAACACGTATGTTAATTGTTCATGTATTACATTGTTTTCAGGGTTTTGTTGCCCCCCATGCCGGGACGACATGGTTTTAGTGAGGAGGCTGTCTGGGCTGTAACCTTTTTCACCACCAATTTTTCTTCTTCTTTTCAATAAAGGCTGCCCCCACGCCGCCCTGGTATTCCCTGTCGTCCTGGGCATGGTGTATATTGCGTAATATAACGCATGTATGTGTATATATACTATATATATCAGTAACCCTAGCTACTATTTTATGTACTGCAAAATTAACTATACTACTCTACAGTTGCGTTATATTTAGAAATCCCTTTATACATTGCTCACTTCCGAACTGAAGTTAAATATCCCCAAATTACCAAAAACAGACTTTCCTCCCCTCCTGTCCCCCTTTCTCTTATAATATAGAACTCACCCCACCCTTTTCTTTTACCCAAAACAAAAATCTTACCGAATTTTTCTTTATCCATTTTTCTCCTTTTTTCCCAATTTTTTATAATTCAAACTACCCTCTCTCTCAATACCTAACGAATACCCTCCAAAATTCAATATCTTTTTCCCCTCACCCCATCTACTAAATTATATAATTCCCTTCCCCCTCCTTCTTTTCTTCACATAAATCTCCCTTCCCCAAATCACAGTTCCCCTCTTCTCTCATTTTTTAATATCCCTAACTTCCCCCAATACCCCGCCGATAACTACTATTTTTTATATCCTTTTTCCCTTTACCAACCCACCACCCATATATAAACTACACCCCTCCCCTTTTTCTATTTTTCTTATAAAATTTCCTTTTTCTAAATTTTCACTTTTTCCCAGTCTTTTTTTAACACCACCTTACCAAATTCGCAATACAAAATATCCTATACCACCCCTTCAACATACTAAAATTTTACCCTTTTATTCCCCCTCCATCTCCCATACTACCACCCCTCCTCTCCCTCAACAATTTAAAAAACTATTCTAAATTATTTTATTATTAATAATATAATAATTTAATAAATAAATTTATGCTTATAGAAAGTTCTAAAAGGGATGTTGTTATCATGTGACCTGGATTATTGAGATTGTCATTTTGTTATTATCAATCAATCAGTGAGTGTTTAGTTTTGGGTTAGGGTTAGAGTGGTGATAGTGGTTGGTGATAGAACGAATCGATGGTTTGCGTATAGTTAATTGTTTCTTCATTCATAATGAATTGGATAACTCGCTCATTACGTTTTCCTTTTAAAGAACACCACATGTTTGCGTTATATCAAAAGGGTTGTCTTGGATCACTGTGATCATCATTTGCGGCCGGTTGTTATATCACATCTACTTTTATGCGCCTGCTAAGAGTATCTGTAGGACGTTTGCTGAGAATGGCATATGTTAGGATTGTCTTGTCGTGCATGTTTATGTACCGCTAGCTTTTTTTCACATTTGAATTAAAGTTCCCTTCTAAGTTTTGTATTCCATGCACATTATGGAGTTCGGAGTGACGTATCAACCAACTGGCGTTATTGCCGTGCGCCGGAACACGGTGGTTTAGAAGCACCACGAACTCAAGGAATGCTTCAATGGTGCACCGAGTTGAAGCACTACTGTCGTGTTCTGTACTTTCTTATGTACATACTTGTGGTAACTCGGTCAGGGGTTAACAAGAGTACTGAAGTAAGATTGGTGTTATATTTTTGCTATTATTTATGAAGTATGTTGGGAATTGCTTTTAGCTAAACCGGGAGAGTTTAACGATTCGGGTTACATGCTAGGGAATAAAATCTTGTGGAGATCGAGTACTGATGGTTTTAGGAGCTGTTTCGGTGGTTATATCCTACTGTGTTTGCGCTCCGGCATTGTATTGGTATAAATTAACTGTATAGCGCTCACGGGTATTGATCGAATTCCAAGAGCGTAATAGCATCGTAACACGTGATCCGAGCCGATACGATTAATATTGACCCCGCTTGTTCTTCCTTGGATTGAAACGCTTACCGCTTTCCTGACTAGCCGGACCGAGCGCACCCCAGTGGCTGAAAGGACTGAGGGTTTGGTAGCCTAAACCAATTAATCGACCATCAACATTGTGTCTTCTATAGTGACCCCTAAGGAGTACGGAGCCTGCGCGTCAGCACGAACCAAACGGCTAAGCTAGGAGACTGCAAGCTCCAACAACACGATTCACCGACAATGGACATTGCCGATTTCACAAGTAGTACTACGAATTAATTCAGATCCCACCTGTTCTCTAACCCTGGAATTTCTCACTCATCACGACGGGTGGACGTTCTTTTAAAATACTACTAAGCCTAATAACTTACTATTAGCCTATCACCTATAATTAAGTTTTATTGCCACTTCCTACCATTTTATAAGGAAAAATCAGTCTTACTAATTCAAAATAGTAGTAGAATAGGGTTACTTATTTGCCACCGGTCGCAGTTCTCCTTTTCACTAATCCTTCTTCACGCTAATACATAAAATAGAATGAATCCTCGCCATCTTTAGCTAAATAGATAAGGCACCATTCATAATAGTCTCTCGATCAGAACCAAGTATAGGCGTTTCCCAAAGTTTAGCGACTGCTACAGCGCCAAGTATAAGCATTGTTTCTAAATCAACTGCCCCAATCTCATCGCAGCAAGTAAAATAGAATCCGCAATTCTTTGCGTGCAACTATGAGATCAAGCCGAAAATCAAAAGTAATAGTGCATACACCACTTCCGCAATATCCTACTAAACTGGTAACCCAAATGCAACATCTACCATATAAATGGTATGTAAAACTAAAAACGACTACCTAGGTAGTCGTTAACCCAGAAATAACCAACATTAGTAAAAACAATAATATTCGGTGTAACTGATTTCACGAGCCGCTAACTCAACGAGATAAAGAACCAGACAGAAAAGTAAAATAAAATTAAGCTAAACTTAGACATAGCTAATAGGATAAACAAGTGAGTTTTTATGCAAATTGAGCTAGGAATTAAATAAAATGTATAAAATTTTAAATTTTGAAATTGAACAAAATTGAGGGACACATATAATAGAGAAAAAAGTAAAAAATTCTGTTTTAAGCCCTGGGACCCCTTGGTAGCTTATTAAACCCGCGACACTAATAAACCCCTAACAAAATATAAATTTTATATTCTCTATTTATATATTACACTTTCATTACATTAGCTATGTGATTTTTATAAGCATATGTTAATTAAAACAAAGAAATATAAACTAAGTATGAAGAAACGAAAAATGAATGACTGGTGCATGGATTTATTTTTTATTTAATTTAAAGTTTAATAAATATAATAGTTTGTATTTAGTCGCGCAGAATTCATTTGAAGTTTGGAGGATGCGGAGAATCGGGGGCATGTTTAGGGTTTATTTGCGCCTGGAACTTGGCGATAAGGTACGTATATACCGAGGGTGTTGGTCCAAGACTGCCAGATGCTTCTGGGGGACGCATTCTTCCATCCCGAAACAGTATTTGCGCCTCTGATTGTATTTTTATATATTTGATAATTATGTTCTTAAGGTTCAATTCCTAACTAATTTTACGACGTTACATCTTATATACTTTCATTTTATTAGTTGTTTTTCTAAATTTCAACTTTGTTACAGTTCATTTTAATTTTTGTTTCCCTTAAAAATATCGTTTGTTTATACTTATTATTAATATATTGAATTAAAATTTAATTATCTTTATTAACTCTAAATTATCATTTACCTTAACTTATTACGCAGCGACCCCGACAGCAAACATTTATTTTGATGCGCACTGACAAATTTTACCCTGTCCGTCCGTCCGAACAATTTTTTCTAAATATCTCAGGAATCAACGAAGATATTCCCAAAAAGGGCCATTTCTTAGTTTTTCCATATCGGTTTCATCAGGTTCCACAGATGCCTGTTCTTCTCGGTAAATGGTTCCGTTCTCATTAAACATCCACAGAGTAAATGTGGTGAGCAATGACGTGAATTGTTCAACGCAACAGCGGTGATTCCAACTTTTAGTTCACGATGGATAGACCCTCAAATCTCAAACGCTCCAACTATGTTTTTTGGCGGCTTCGATCAAACTGCTGCAGCCGGTTCATGTTGCACAATCTACCCGGTCATCCGATTCCCAAAATCCATTTGTGTGTTTATGCGGGGGATAAAACGCTATTATTAATCACGCTTTCAGTTGTAGACGATCAGTGAAATGCGATGCTAAACCGCAAAATAATGACTGCGAATATCACATACGAGTTGCCGGATCGCATGTACACGTGCATAAAAGAAATTCATTACTTTGTTAGAGTTCAAACCTTTTACGATCGTGAATTAAGAACAACCCAGGTGCACGCACCTAAATGGAGTCGCGCGTGATACACACGCACAGCACTCGTGCTTTATATTTTCAATTTTCGCGCACTACAGTGTGTGTAGATTATCTGTCTGTATCTACAATGTTACGCACTTTCCATTCCTTGTAATATTCATATTTACGCACAAAAATTTATGCATAGCTGTCACCTTACAAATTTGTGTCGGTGCTAAAGTGTTGCGAGTGTTTGTGTAATAACGGTACACAGCTGCATAACGCAACTTCCTAACACAGTGCCAAACGACTCCGGCTATCATAACCTCAAGCGCGGAGCGTAAATTTTATAATTTTGACACTTTTCTTGGTCAGACCCAACAAGCTATGGAGCTTAGCAAGTTGCACGCGCGCTTCACGGTGCGTGTTCGGACCCCGCCCGATTGGTTTCGCACGTGTCTAGTACTTGGTATGGTTACTGAGGTCCCCCAGGGAGGTTAACCTCGACACCTACTCACAGGTCATAATATCAGAGCGATATTCTCTATCCTAAGCTCATCTGGAAGTTGTTCAAATCGGTTTATTGGGAACTTTGAATAAACGTTTAAGAGATGGTGTAAATTTTATGTCCAACTCGCTTAATTAATTACTCGAGACTGTTTGCTAGTCGTAGCCTATGTGGCCCTCACAGGGTCCGACCGTCCCTGTAGTTTAACGTCGGACGCTCCATTCATTGTTTACAAAGCCGTTGTCGTTCATCCTAAACGAGGTATTTTGCCCAACAAATTTCCATTCGCAAAGAAGTGCGTGCGCGAATTGCACAACCGTAAGCTGTTGCAGCGACCATGTTGTAAGAAAACAATATTGTCATGGCATAATGTTATTGCAGACATTGAGCAATCAATAGTACAACCTAAAATATTGCTGCTACAATAACATTGGCTTTTATTGCTCGTCAACAGCAGAAGCAAAAATATTGCCGCTACAATAATATTGGCTTGTATTGCACAACCGCAGAGCTGTCGGGTTATTCCCGCGTCAACAGCAGCTATTTGGTATTATAGCAACAATATAATGCTCGCTGAGTTAGATAATGTTGCCCACTCCAGACTGAATATTATTGCCCCCTGCCAGTGTGTTCAATGTCTACTATTATTTTGAAAAACATGTATAATTGGTTCGGTTATGCTATGTTAAGTTGTGTACTATTTAAGTACAGTATTATCAAGCTCTGTTCTAAATGTCCCAATTGTTGTGTGCGATTCAAACTTTCTAAATCCAAACCACATTTGGATTAAGCTTGTCATATCCACTGGAGGGAGCACCAATATCAAAGTAGAGGGGGCACCAATATCAAACTGGAGGGGCCACCGTTATTAAACCGGAGGAGCCACCACTATCAAACTGGAGTTGGCACCAATATGAAACTGTAGTGGAGACCCGATATCAAACTGGAGGGGGCAATAATATTCAGTTGGAGTGGGCAACATTATCTAACTCAGCGAGCATTATATTGTTGCTATAATACCAAATAGCTGCTGTTGACGCGGGAATAACCCGACAGCTCTGCGGTTGTGCAATACAAGCCAATATTATTGTAGCGGCAATATTTTTGCTTCTGCTGTTGACGGTACAATAAAAGCCAATGTTATTGTAGCAGCAATATTTTAGGTTGTACTATTGATTGCTCAATGTCTGCAATAACATTATGCCATGACAATATTGTTTTCTTACAACATGGTCGCTGCAACAGCTTACGGTTGTGCAATTCGCGCACGCACTTCTTTGCGAATGGAAATTTGTTGGGCAAAATACCTCGTTTAGGATGAACGACAACGGCTTTGTAAACAATGAATGGAGCGTCCGACGTTAAACTACAGGGACGGTCGGACCCTGTGAGGGCCACATAGGCTACGACTAGCAAACAGTCTCGAGTAATTAATTAAGCGAGTTGGACATAAAATTTACACCATCTCTTAAACGTTTATTCAAAGTTCCCAATAAACCGATTTGAACAACTTCCAGATGAGCTTAGGTAGGGAATATCGGTCTGACATTATGACCTGTGAGTAGGTTTCGATGTCAACCTCCCTGGGGGACCTCAGTAATCATACCGAGTACTAGACACGTGCGCAACCAATCGGGCGGGGTCCGGACACACCTCGTGTAGCCAGCCTGCGGCCTGCTAAGCTCCATAGCTTCTTGGGTCTGACCAAGAAAAGTGTCAAAATTATAAAATTTACGCTCCGCGCTTGAGGTTATGATAGCCGGAGTCGTTTGGGCATGGTGTTAGGAAGTTGCGTTATGCAGCTGTGTACCGTTATTACACAAACACTCGCAACACTTTAGCACCGACACAAATTTGTAAGGTGACAGCTATGCATAAATTTTTGTGCGTAAATATGAATATTACAAGGAATGGAAAGTGCGTAACATTGTAGATACAGACAGATAATCTACACACACTGTAGTGCGCGAAAATTGAAAATATAAAGCACGAGTGCTGTGCGTATGTATCACGCGCGACTCCATTTAGGTGCGTGCACCTGGGTTGTTCTTAATTCACGATCGTAAAAGGTTTGAACTCTAACAAAGTATGATTTTCTTTCATGCACGTGTACATGCGATCCGGCAACTCGTATGTGATATTCGCAGTCATTATTTTGCGGTTTAGCATCGCATTTCACTGATCGTCTACAACTGAAAGCGTATTAATAATAGCGGTTTATCTCGCATAAACACACAAATGGATTTTGGGATCGGATGACCGGGTAGATTGTGCAACATGAACCGGCTGCAGCAGTTTGATCGAAGCCGCCAAAAAACATAGTTGGAGCGTTTGAGATTTGAGGGTCTATCCATCGTGAACTAAAAGTTGGAATCACCGCTGTTGCGTTGAACAATTCAAGTCATTGCTCACCACATTTACTCTGTGGATGTTTAATGAGAACGGAACCATTTACCGAGAAGAACAGGCATCTGTGGAACCTGATGAAACCGATATGGAAAAACTAAGAAATGGCCCTTTTTGGGAATATCTTCGTTGATTCCTGAGATATTTAGAAAAAATTGTTCGGACGGACGGACACGGTAAAATTTGTCAGTGCGCATCAAAATAAATGTTTGCTGTCGGGGTCGCTGCGTAATAAGTTAAGGTAAATGATAATTTAGAGTTAATAAAGATAATTAAATTTTAATTCAATATATTAATAATAAGTATAAACAAACGATATTTTTAAGGGAAACAAAAATTAAAATGAACTGTAACAAAGTTGAAATTTAGAAAAACAACTAATAAAATGAAAGTATATAAGATGTAACGTCGTAAAATTAGTTAGGAATTGAACCTTAAGAACATAATTATCAAATATATAAAAATACAATCAGAGGCGCAAATACTGTTTCGGGATGGAAGAATGCGTCCTCCAGAAGCATCTGGCAGTCTTGGACCAAAACCCTCGGTATATACGTACCTTATCGCCAAGTTCCAGGCGTAAATAAACCCTAAACATGCCCCCGATTCTCCGCATCCTCCAAACTTCAAATGAATTCTGCACGACTAAATACAAACAATTATATTTATTAAACTTTAAATTAAATAAAAAATAAATCCGTGCACCAGTCATTCATTTTTCGTTTCTTCATACTTAGTTTATATTTCTTTGTTTTAATTAACATATGCTTATAAAAATCACATAGCTAATGTAATGAAAGTGTAATATATAAATAGAGAATATAAAATTTATATTTTGTTAGGGGTTTATTAGTGTCGCGGGTTTAATAAACTACCAAGGGGTCCCAGGGCTTAAAACAGAATTTTTTACTTTTTTCTCCATTATATGTGTCCCTCAATTTTGTTCAATTTCAAAATTTAAAATTTTATACATTTTATTTAATTCCTAGCTCAATTTGCATAAAAACTCACTTGTTTATCCTATTAGCTATGTCTAAGTTTAGCTTAATTTTATTTTACTTTTCTGTTTGGTTCTTTATCTCGTTGAGTTAGCGGCTCGTGAAATCAGTTACACCGAATATTATTGTTTTTACTAATGTTGGTTATTTCTGGGTTAACGACTACCTAGGTAGTCGTTTTTAGTTTTACATACCATTTATATGGTAGATGTTGCATTTGGGTTACCAGTTTAGTAGGATATTGCGGAAGTGGTGTATGCACTATTACTTTTGATTTTCGGCTTGATCTCATAGTTGCACGCAAAGAATTGCGGATTCTATTTGTACTGGCTGTGATTATCTGGGCAGTTGATTTATAAGAAGGAGCTTATACTCGGCGCTTGTAGCAGTCGCTAAACTTTGTGGAAACGCCTATACTCGGGTTTCCTTATCGATAGACTATTATGCAACGGTGCTTATCTATTGGAGCGCAAAGAATGCGAGGTATTTTATTCGATTCTATGTACTAGCGTGAAGAAAGGATTAGTGAAAAAGGAGAACTGCGACCGGTGGTACAAATAAGTAACCCTATTCTACTACTATTTTAATTAGTAATACTATTTTTCCTTATAAAATGGTAGGAAGTGGCAATAAGACTTACTAGAGGCGATAGGCTAATAGCAACGTATTAGGCTTAGTAGTATTTTAAAAACGTCGGCCCCGTCGTGTCGAGTGAGAAATTCCAGGGTTAGAGTACAAGTGGGATCTGAATTAATTCGTAGTACTACTTGTGAAATCGGCAATGTCCATTGTCGGTGAATCGTGTTGTCGGAGCTTGCAGTCTCCGCTTAGCCGTTCGGTTCGTGCTTACGCGACGCTCCGACCCCCAGGGCTCACTATAATACACAATGTCTATGCTCGATTAATTCGTTTAGGCTACCAAACCCTCAGTCCTTTCAGCCACTGGGGTGCGCTGGTCTGGCGAGCCAGTAAAGCGGTAGCGTTTCAATCCAAAGGGAGAACTAGTGGGTCACACTAATCGTATCGGCTCGGATCACGTGTTACTATGCTATTACGCTCTTGAATTCGATCAATACCCGTGAGCGCTATACAGTTTATTTATACCAATACAATGCCGGAGCGCAACACAGTAGGATATAACCACCGAAACAGCTCCTGAACGATCGCACTCGATCTCCACAGATTTTATTCCCTAGCATGTAACCCGAATCGTTACGCTCTCGGTTTATACCAGCACTTCCAACATACTTCATAAATAATAGCAAAAATATAACACCAATCTTACTTCAGTACTCTTGTTAAACCCTGACTGAGTTACCACAAGTATGTACATAAGAAAGTACAGAACACGACATAAGCGTCGAACTCGGTGCACCATCGAAGCATTCCTTGAGCTCCGGCGCTCCTGAACCACCGTGTTCCGGCGCACGGCAATAACGCCAGTTGGTTGATACGTCACTCCGAACTCCATAATGTGCATGGAATGCCAAACTTAGAAGGGAACTTTAATTCAAATGCGAAAAAAAAATAGCGGTACAAAACATGCCGACAAGACAATCCTAACATATGCCATTCTCAGCAAACGTCCTACAGATACTCTTAGCAGGCGCATAAAAGTATATGTGATATAACAACCGGCCGCAAATGATGATCACAGTAATCCAATACAACCCTTTTCTATATAACGCAAACATGTGGTGTTCTTTGAAAAGGAAAACCTATGAGCTAGTTATCTCATTATTAACTAAGAAACAATTAACTATACGCAAACCATCGATTCGTTGATCACCAACCACTATCACCACTCTAACCCTAACCCAAAACTAAACACTCACTGATTGATTGATAATAACAAAATGACAACTCAATAATCCAGGTCACATGATAACAACATCCCTTCTAGAACTTTCTAGAAGAAAATTTATTTATTAAATTATTATATTATTAATAATAATAAATTTAGAATAGTTTTTTAAATTGTTGAGGGAGAGGAGGGGTGGTAGTATGGGAGATGGAGGGGGAATAAAAGGGTAAAATTTTAGTATGTTGAAGGGGTGGTATAGGGATATTTGTATTGGGAATTTGGTAAAGGTGGGTTAAAAAAGATGGGGAAAAAGTGAAAATTTAGAAAAAGGAAATTTTATAGAAAAATAGAAAAAGGGAGGGGTGTAGTTTATATATGGGGGTGGGTTGGTAAAAGGAAAAAGGATATAAAAAATAGTAGTTATCGGCGGGGTATTGGGGGAAGTTAGGGATATTAGAAAAAATGAGGAGAAAGGGGGAAAATGGCGATTTGGGGAAAGGAGAGATTTATGTGAAGAAGTAGGAGGGGAAAGGGAATTATATATATTTTAGTAGATGGGGTGAGGGGAAAAAGATATTGAATTTTGGAGGGTATTAGTTAGGTATTGAGAGAGAGGGTAGTTTGAATTTTAGTTGAAAAATGGGAAAAAGGAGAAAAATGGATTTCGGGTAAGATTTTTGTTTTGGGTAAAAGAAAAGGGTGGGTGAGGTATATATTATAAGAAAAAGGGTAGGGAGGAGGAAAAAGTGTGTTTTTGGTAATTTGGGGATATTTAATTTAGGTTGGGGAAAAGTGAGATATCTAAAGGGATTTTATAAATAAGTAATACTAAGTAATATAGTTAATTTTAATTACGTTAAGAAAATACATAGCTAGGGTTATAGTATATATAATATATACACATACATGCGTTATATTACGCAATATATACCATGCCCAGGACGACAGGGAATACCAGGGCGGCGTGGGGGCAGCCTTTATTGAAAAGAAGAAGAAAAATTGGTGGTGAAAAAGGTACCAGCCCCAACACCCTCCTTAGTAAGCCCATGTCGTCCCGGCATGGGGGGCAACAAAACCCTGAAAACAATGTAATACATGAACAATTAACATACGTGTTATAACAAATAAAAACTCTTTTGAAACCCAACGGCAAAGATTATATAAGGCTTATTATTAATGCTTTGACATGACGAAGTAAATATATGAGCAAAAATATTATGACCAGTAAAGTGAATAAGTATAAAATAAAATTTTAATTTTTGATATTTTTTAAAAATTTTTTATTGTTTTTGGAAATTTTTGCAATTATTTTAATTTTTATAGATTTTTATAGTTTTATGATGAAAATGAAAATGGAATACGTTATAAAGCACACAAGTAAGGCATCTGTAATCAAACATATTTTCATAACAAGTATCAAGTAATATAGGTACAAGTTTATTTTTATAACACACAACAATAAGCCTATAGGACAACAATGTCGTTTAACCGGTAGAAGATGAGATACGCGTCGTTTACACTGTCAGACGATCGATATAATTTCAGTTCATAGCAGCTAGATGTGATAAACACGATAATTGAAGATAGTTGTTGTAACAGTAAATAGGCATTGTTGATAAATCAGTAAATGTAAATGGTCGAATTGTTGTTGAAATCGATGATGGAATAGTCACTAATCGAGCCAAACGCCATTACCAGACTGTTCGAATATCCCATTCGTGTCGTAATTGTTCCAAATACTCAATATTCGACGCATTTCATACTAGTAAGCGTTCGAATTAACCGATAACAATACGATTGTTTAGCGTCCCTTGCGCACTCACCATTAATGTTCCGGCTAACGAGTAAGGCCGAGATGGGCTAGCGACGTTTGGAGAAAATACAAGTAATGAAACGTTCGCGAGGGACAATTAATCAGTTGTTACTAATTAGAGTTAGGTTATTAGCGTCTATTACGGGCATTATACAGCGGAATTGTGGCTAATGTGACGCATTGTTTTAACCAATTTGGAATTGTCGTTGAATAGTCAGTTTAATCGAGTTTTGGCCGCGGCAATGAATTCGGCCAATCACATTCCAACGGCAAGTATGCTGGATTGCCCGGATAGTCACCAACTTGGGCATACCGTCGCGTAATGTTTCCTAGTTCACGCAAGAACGCATTTGAACACTGTCGTAACGTGACTAACGTTACACGATCGATTAATCGTTGATATTCCATTCGTTCCTGTGATAAATTATCTTGAGGTTGCTGTTCCAATTGATGCTTGAAATTGTCAACATCATCTCGTAATCGCTGATATTCAGTGTTCGGGAATACGAGATCACGAATGTACGACACTTGTGACGAAATACCCGTTCACTGATCAGTATACCGTCGCATATCGCGCTGAACATCCTCTTCCCATCGACGATGGCTAAACACAATAAACATAACTTGTGGAAAATTCCGTACTGCCATTCGACGCCGTCGAAGTGCTTCATAGAAGTACCCACGAACTCCGTACGCTAATCGGTGCATAAAGCGATAATACAGTTCCGGAGTCATGTTAACGTTCCATTGCTTTTGAAATATGACATTTCGTGCTCGTTCTTCCCATTGGAAGAGTAGAGCAACCAGCTCCTGGCTTAGAACGACACGATTACATTCACATACGTCGTTGAACTGCCTTCGTAATTCATCACGCAGATGGCGCAATATTTGGCACATCGGTTCAAGCATTGTCGCATTATCCAATGTGTTGTAAAAAGTAAAATAATGGTAAATAAGACGATGACCAAACGGAGTGCTACGTGTACTGCGTAGATCCCGTCCATCGAACAATATGGTCGTTAAATCAGACATGCTGATTCTTTCGGTAGGTGGTGCTTCGACTTCAGTGTTGGTTCGTTCCAACGGCACATACCGCACTGATGATTCTGGTTCACCGTTACCGGGCTTACGTCAGATAATTGGTCGAACTTCCTTCGTTGGTGTTACGGCAGATGCTTCTTCTAAAACATCACCCTCACTAGGTTTGGACTGTGAGTCCACAGCGATTGGTGTCGAAGTCGTCAACTGTGTCGCCACAGTTGGCGCTAAAGTCGAAGTTGTCGATTGTTCCGGCTGATAAATTGGTCGCTGTTGCGATGACTGTCGTGTTTCCACTAATGCTAACTGACAATATTGTCTGTCGCAAGATTCACCATCATCATCGCTCGACAAAGTCACAGTTTCTTCACGTCCCGTATCCCGTCGAGACGTACGAGCACGATGACTAACAGTTCGAAAAGCCGTTTTCCTAGTTTGAGTTTCACGCGATTTCCGCTCAGGCGATTCTTTTTCACGCAATTGACCTTTTAACTCAGCCATTTGACCACGATTATGCTCAATTTCCATGCGTTGCGATTCCATCTGAGCTCGATGATCCACGTTAAGCCGATGTACATAATGCAACGCAGTATCGACGCGATTGTTCAATTGCATTTTTTGCATCGCTAATATTCCATCTAATTGAGCGGTGGTGGGAAGCATTAATCTTTGCAACTGCGCACGCACTCGTTCAAGTTCCGGTCCACCCAAATTTCCTAACTGTAATTCTACGGGGAAATTTCCTGGCTGCTCATTACTGGTGGGGCAGGCAGTTGTTCGACAATGTCGTTCGCTTGTTCCGGTTGTTGGACATGTTCATAGGCAACTGTAACTAATTTATTAGTAATATTGTCCATTACTCTTGGTCGTGGCGCACTAGTTACTATTGGCTGCTGAAACGGTGCTCGTTAAACATTCGATACCCGTATATTGCCGATTGTGGTAACTTAGGCGGTAACAAAAGTTTCGCTCTCCCCATCCTCGTACTCTAACGGGACGTACCGTCGGGGCGATGTCAGACCAGGCAGATTCTACCTGCGCTACTGATACGGTACTAGCTGAAGCCGATATCGGCATCGATGACACGGTCGGCATACCTACGGTATCCGACTCCGTTCGTACTTTTCTTGACATAGACGGTCCTGTCGTTGGTTGAAGGACTGATGAAGTAGTCCTTGTGGGTTCCACACTAATCAATCGCAACGGAGCAGCTTTTCGCTTAAGATTGGTAGTTCCTAAAACAGATGACTCGGATTCTAAAGTAATCCCCATCATACTAGCTAAACTCTGTCGTGCCGCTAAACTATCTTCTTCCTGGCACTTTTGACTCTCCCGTGCAATTTGTTCATTCCGAATGATATCGTTCCGGATCTATCGGACTAGCCGTAACCGCTCTTGGACTTCGGACCCGCGTTTGTTCGTCAGGTTCTGGCGTACGAACCGCGGACGGTGACGCAGCAACTGAAGTTACATTAGACGTGACGGCTTCACGCAAAATTAAGCGATCCAATCGCTCCAGAACAGCAGGGCGGATGGCAACGCAGGCTCCGCCAAAATGCTTACATAAGCCATGATAATTTTATCTCGAATTTCTCGTGCAGACAATCCTTTAGTTTCCAACTGTACGTCCCACTCACTCACGTCCTGATCGAAAATATCTTCGTGTTGTTCCTCCATTTCCGTTTCATCTCCCCTTCCAGCTACAACATTTTGCTGACGTCGTATTCGAGACCGACGACGACTACTTTTAGCTTTCAACCGTTTATTCGCAGCATACCATGCATTGAATTCATCCATTGCACCTGGAGTACGGTCATGGTTATACTGTAATTCTGTTTCTGGAATTTTTTCTATCGGCGTATGATCCAAATCAATAAAGTCCAGGTGCATATTCTGCACATGCTGTCGATTCATTTGTGCGGGGGTTGCCATGAATAACCTATCAGTATCGCGCTGCAAGTTACCTTCCAGCTCAATTACACACGCAGCATCGCCATCGTTTTGATCATTAATTTGGTACAAACTGCTATGCTCTTCAGTATTCCAGCGACCTTTCCTTCGCCAAAACCCAGCGCATTGAGATACCTTCTCGACAACACTCTTTTAATATCCATGACGATTCGTTACAGCATCGGGATTAACCCGTACTGTTAAACCACGCACATCTGTTGTAAACGCTCGAAATATTCGTGGAAATTGTTCAATCAAATTCCATAGACGATTTACATCATGGCGTCACATCGGTGGTGGCGTACCGTGACGATACGCAATGAAAAGCGCTCTGTCAATCAACATGACATCATGGGCGCTGTATCGAATGAATCGTCGATATTCCTCAAAGTTGAGCACCCAATCACCAGCACTGCTTGACGCATACTAATGCGATCTAACAACGTCGTACCATATGGCGTGGGATATTGGCGTATATGCCCTGTGATTACGTTGAAAAATCGCCTCAAGCTATACCAGCTGCCTACTGCTTCTTGTAAATCCATGGAATTTGCATAGGCGAATGGCTGTTGGTATTTTAAACAACGCACATTCCAGAATCCCGCATCGTTTTTCATGGCCCACCAAATTTTGAGCCGTTCGTCCGACGCTATTCACGCGTACAAAGCCGTCAGCATATCAGATCCGAGTGCCATCAAATCGAAAATGATGACCACTTCTTCGATGATCGCTACCTGCAAAGTCGCAGCTGCTGTGCGACGTCATCCTTCAGCGTAAGCTAACCATTCTGGATCTACCCAATACCGAGCATTGCGTCGTAACCAACGCCAACAAACATGGAATGGGTCTTTCACACGCGTTCTTCGATACTTCTCCAATGCTTCTCGAAATTCACGCTGTTGGTTATAGCTAATGTTGACACCTTCCATATCACATGCACTTAAATTGGTAGCTGAACGTTCGATAATTCCTATCGGTGCTTCGATTTGCTCTCGCGAATCTACTACTACCACACTTTTTGGGTGCATCCATTCACGGCCTACCATTTCTAAGCCAATGGTCCATGCATATATATATATATTCCATACTGGATGATTACGATCTCGCCAAGGTGGACCTTGCTGACCTTCTGGCAAAGCCAACTGTTGGTCACTTGCGTCAATTGGACCATCACGGTAATGCCTTCCTGTTCTCATTCCTAATCAGACAACCAATCAGATCCTTCGGTCGACCCATCACTCTCGTAATAGCTCGCTAAACTTGCCATTTCAACGTTTGTTTTTACCAAACACTACTGATGCTAAATTTGTCGTTAAATATCGCAATAATAGCGCTTTTGTTGGATGTCGTAATTATCGACCGATAAATAGTTTATTATATAACCGTCGGTACAATAGTTAATTGTTACTAACTAGAAATTACCCAAAATAGGCAATCTTACGATAAACCGTCATAATTGCCAATTCGCGCAACGATTACCATACAACTAAAATAAAATGATTGTTTATAAAGATCTACCGAGCACACCCAGCGTGATCCATCACTCAATTATACATGCTAACCAACTTCCCAAATCGGTAGTTTCATACGTAAGGTTCGTTAACGCTTTTGATATCGGCAAACAGTGGCCAACAACCAAATGGCGAGAGCATTGCTTCATCGCTACTGAATACTATACCACACGCGTCTTCCAGCTTTGGCTCTGGCATGTTTCATTCAAGAGCGAGAAATGGAAAGATAGAATGAGAAGTACTCATAATTAAATAGCATTTACCGTTCACGTACATAATCGCTATACACATGCCGGACAATACCATTGTAACAGGCCCGTTCCGGCCCGTTACGTGTCTTTTACACGTTTCCAACGCAGAAATTGCTTAAACGCGTCTTAAATTGAACCAGATAAGGTTTACAGGAACAAAATCGGCGGGTGTAACAGGGTGCCATGGTTGCCGATCAGTGTGTTGCTTATTGCTATATTGCACATGCCTTTTACCAGGACTATGCTTTCTGCCGTTATATAATTTGCCATTGCATGATATGTTTTACGTATACATAATTGGATAAGATGCAAGTGAGCCTCGAGAAATTTGATTAAACCCAGAAAGACAAGGAACGTAGGAGAGTGCTTAACTAACTAGGACAGAACACCCGAACGGGACTCGAATACGTATCCCCATCCCCTTGTGGAAACTGCAAAATTTAGACCGTCCGGGAATAGGAGGCCTTTGACAATTTAAGGGGTCGGAAAGTAATCGAAATCAGGTCTATCAACTTTACCTGGTTCAAGCGAACTACAGCCTAATGGTCACAGAAGTAAGCTGAAACGAATGGGTTACGGTAGTTTCCGATTATTCGGAAATAACGGACCTCAGGCCTGTTTATCGGTCCGTAACCGTCCAACGGTTCAGATTTACCGAAAATGCCTCGAGTACTTTTCGATAGAGAATTTTTTGGGCTCTCGAAAGAGCTCGTAACATCGCAAATCGCTGTGAGGTATTCTAGTGACAAACGGGTAAACATTCAATTAACAGCCAATACTTACGCTAGGTGTGGCTGGTGACCATGGTCCCGAGTGGACCTGATATAGGCTTATCTGGAAATATAGTTATGCATATATATGTACTGCTTGATCTTCGTGACTCGCTGTGTCTATTTGTCCGCCCCACCGTATCAAAACCTTTCTTGTGTAGCATTCTTTGAAGCCCCAAGCTTGCCTGACCTCCACACTAACAACAGGCTTTTCTGGTTACCATCGGATCAATGATGGAAAGTACGCGTGTTTCCAAGTAGCCCACCCATGTAGACATCTAACGAGACCCGGCGTTTCTCGACCTGACCAGCCATCCCGCTGCTATATAGCTTACTTCCCTGTTTTATAATGCACCACGAAAATCCAATACAAAAGTCCGTCAGTTTGTACCAACTTCGTATTAGACCCTTGACCCTAAATAACCTCATGCGACCCCTCATTCTACTCGCCTGCTCCTGGCGAGTGCAACGATGTCCGGCGGGTCTCTGTCGGACTTCCCGTTAGCCCGTTGTGACCCGCCAAAGTGCCCCCAATTCGGCACACCGACGGTTAGTGGGTACAAACCAACCGAAAATTTATTCCTAACGCAAAAGTAGGCAAAATGCCCCTCATAGCATTCGCCACGTCGAGACATCTTCAAAGATGCCCGGCGGGTCTCCGTCAGTCACCCCGTTAACCCGGGACGGCCGAAAATGCGCCCCCCTTGTTACCGACACTCTCTTTATTAGTCGTGGTCTTAGTGCCCCTCTACCCGCTGCCGTTAAGGCAGGGAAAACACCCTCGTTTGAATCGCCCTTCCAAGGCGAGTTCAACGATGCCCGGCGGGCGTTGCTCCGGCCAACCGTTAGAGCGGGAAAGCCCGCTGAAACCCTGTATGCCAATACATGTCGGAACCCAAAATTGGGTCCCGACCCGCCA
This sequence comes from Trileptium ribeirensis, assembly GCA_030248225.1. Classification (NCBI taxonomy): domain Eukaryota; kingdom Metazoa; phylum Nematoda; class Enoplea; order Enoplida; family Thoracostomopsidae; genus Trileptium; species Trileptium ribeirensis. The sequence goes on along the minus strand of JASANE010000355.1, from coordinate 431 downwards.
CTGCGTCTACCCCCTCGTGTTTGGTATCATTCGGTCCCGTTCTTCGTCCTGGGACCAAATTTCGCCCCAGCCCCTTGAAATTCCCTCCGGAACCCCCTGTCCCGACTCCCTTCCCGTGCCCTTTCTTTTCCGTTTTTCCTTTTTCTTTTTCACTCTCTCTAACCGACTTCTTTGGTCGGTTGTCGTTGCTGCTGTCGCCGTGGTTGTATTGTATGGTGTGTGTGTGTGTGTCGTTGTTGTTGTGGTTGCTGTGTGGTTGTGCTGTTGTTGTTGTTGCTGTCGTTGTTGTTGTTGTTCTGCGTGTTTCTAGTGTGAACTTGAGCGACCTTTCTGTCGCTCAGGTCGCCTGTGTGTCTCATGTGTAATATGTGTGTGTTCATGAGTCGTGTATGTATATGCGTATGTATATATTGATATAGATATATATGTAT
>JASANE010000354.1:0-19952 GCA_030248225.1 Trileptium ribeirensis | reverse complement strand
GCTATGACGAAGATGTTGGCATCCGAATTGTATATTATTAGAAAGGCATTACGATTCGATTTTAAGGATATTCAAACCTGTTAGATATTCAAATACTTAAATAATGTCACAAGAACGTAAAATTTGATAAAGCGTTCACATACGTACTGTTGCTTTTAAATATATACCTCGCCACAAATATACAAATTTACCATCACGAATCATAAATGCAAACAGCCACACCATCAGCCTAAGAAGCTGATAGACAGACCAGTAACTCTTGCACTGCAGCTGAGAAATTGTATTCTTTGTCTGTTTCACTTTATTATGAAAGCTAACGAAAAACTCTGATCAAGTCACCAGCGGGTATCGCAGCACTACTACAACATTTTTGTGTCCCAACTTACACAACCGTGCATGCTTTTCCTCGAGATGCCAGACAATCGTTGAGACACCCTGATTTGTTCCTAATAAACGACAATTGGGTAGGTTTTGGAAAACACCTGAAAATATATAGTAAAACAGTTATTTTGGTGATAATTGGTCCATGCGTTATAATTCATACACCAATGAAAATGTAGTGGGTAATATGATTGTATGCTGCAATTTGCCACACGTTAGATATTGCACGCTTTGCAGTTTATTTACAGATTTGTATGACGGGTTGTTCCAGCTTACTCGTTCACCCTTGTACTTTCTCATTTGTTACAATACTTCATTAGAGGGCGCACAAGTCCAAGATTGTATGAAAAGAAATATTGCTTTAAATATGCGTCATACAACGAATATTCCTTATATAGATAAAACAGTGATGTATGTAGCTGCTGAATACACCAGTGATGAAGTCTGTCTTGTGTAAAATTAAACCAAGTCAAACCCTATGTCATGACTTAGTTGAAACTCAGTAAGTTGTGGATCACACTGTTTTGATCGGCGATGCACATGTTTGCATATTTTATTCAACCGTTCGTCCGCAACCTACATAAAACTCAAAATTTAACAAGTAACACATATACAGTTAAAATCATGCATGCTCATTGTTCGAAGTTCCAAGGGATATCCAGGTCCTGGGAGGCGGGGAGAGGGGGTGGAAATCCTGTCAGTCAGGTCTAAACATCAGTGGGCCACCCCACGTATTCCTATGACCATGTATGGTTAAAATATCTGGGCTGGTAACGGTTTAAACGGCGTACCAACATGGAAGGCGTAAATGCTGCAGCTATTGAATACTTAATATTTCCTCTATGCGTTTGCACAGTGCAAAAATTTCATCACGATGTTAATTCATAAATATATCCTGCGTCGACATTTGTTTTAGCTTCAAAATCTATCACGGCAGAGGCACATTAGCTGAATATTTTATAAAATACGTTTCATATTTCATGGTTTTGCGTGTACAATGGAAGTATGAATTAAAGCTTTATACTCGGGTTGGCTTTTAAGCTGAGCCTAGTGTATTTGGAGAAGCTGGGGTCGGCTATTAAATGCTTTTCTCTTAAACAACAGCATAAATACTGAAGTATTGGGCAATGATCAGCCAACAGCAAAAACTGTTGAGTTTTAATCACCTTGGCTCTTAAAAGTTCTAAGTTCTAAAAGCAACTATGCATATATTGTTCTTCTGTTGGTTTGCATAATATATGTATTTTATCTACTGTTAGGAAATCGCAGCTGTTTATTATTTGGAGCAGTTGAGAGCCAACTTTGCTACCAGAAGAACAGAGTCGAGCTTGTTCGCATCGAAAACCGATTTGAACCAAGCTGTACACGGCTGTGGAATGGCCGAATCAAGCTGCAGTTTTAAAATGCCGGAGTTTACAACACTTACGTTGATCGTTGAACGTCTTGAAGGCACCTCCGATACGATACAGAACTGTGATGAAGTGTCGGCTCCCAAAACTGTATGCAAGTCCTTGCTCGAGGTGTGATGTATTCGTAGCATCTAAAACTATTTTAAAGCAGTCACAATTATTAACAATAAATATCTAATACGTTTTATAACAGATAAATTCATTTCAAATAGCAAGAATCGTGCTAACAAGCGTTAAAGTTCATGCAAACTCATTACTATCACAGCGACAATAGCATTACATGCATTGACACTACCTGCGTACTTACACCGAAGCCGAAAATGATTTTTACTTTTAAAACAAAATCAACAAATATGAAAATCGAACTGTTAATATAAGCAGAATTCCTAATAAATTATAATGCCAGGAGCCGGGCTCGTGGAAAAATAAAGATTCAATACTTAATTTGGCCCAAACCAAAACAAATTTCTATAATGTCAGGAGCCGGCTCGTAGAGAAACAAAGATTCGATACTTAATTTCGGTCCAAAGCAAAACAAATTTCTATAATGGCAGCAGCCGGCTCGTGGAGAAACAAAGCTTCGATTATTAATTTGGGCCCAAAGCAAAACAAATTTCTATAATGGCAGGAGCCGGGCTCGTGGTCAAACAAAAATTCAATGCTTAATTTGGGCCCAAAGCAAAACAAATTTCGATAAAATAAGGAGCCGGCTCGTGGAGAAACAAAGCTTCGATACTTAATTTGGGCCCAAAGCAAAACAAATTTCTATAATGTCAGGAGCCGGCTCGTAGAGAAACAAGATTCGATACTTAATTTGGGTCCAAAGCAAAACAAATTTCTATAATGGCAGCAGCCGGCTCGTGGAGAAACAAAGCTTCGATTATTAATTTGGGCCCAAAGCAAAACAAATTTCTATAATGGCAGGAGCCGGGCTCGTGGTCAAACAAAAATTCAATGCTTAATTTGGGCCCAAAGCAAAACAAATTTCGATAAAATAAGGAGCCGGCTCGTGGAGAAACAAAGCTTCGATACTTAATTTGGGCCCAAAGCAAAACAAATTTCTATAATGTCAGGAGCCGGCTCGTAGAGAAACAAAGATTCGATACTTAATTTGGGCCCAAAGCAAAACAAATTTCTATAATGGCAGCAGCCGGCTCGTGGAGAAACAAAGATTCGATACTTAATTTTGGCCCAAAGCAAAACAAATTTCTATAATGGCAGGAGCCGGGCTCGTGGTGAAACAAAAATTCAATACTTAATTTGGGCCCAAAGCAAAACAAATTTCGATAAAATAAGGAGCCGGCTCGTGGAGAAACAAAGATTCGATACTTAATTTATACCCACAGCAAAACAAATTTCTATAATGGCAGAAGCCGGCTCGTGGAGAAACAAAGATTCAATACTTAATTTGGGATTAAAGCAGAACAAGTTTCTATAATGGCAACAGCCGGGCTAGCGGAGAAACAAATATTCAATACTTAATTTCGGCCCAAAGCAAAACAAATTTTTATAATGTCAGGAGTCGGCTCGTGGAGACACAAAGATTCGATACTTAATTTGGTCCCAAAGCAAAACAAATTGCTATAATGGCAGGAGCCGGGCTCGTGCAGAAACAAAGATTCAATACTTGATTTGGGCTCAAAGCAAACAAATTTCTATAATGGCAGGAGCCGGGCTCATGGAGAAACAAAGATTCAATAACTAATTTGGCCCCAAAGGAAAACAGATTTCTATAATGTCAGGAGCCGGCTCGCGGAGAAACAAAGATTCGATCCTTAATTTGGGCCCAAAGCAAAACAAATTTCTTTAATGGCAGGAGCCGGCTCGTGGAGAAACAAAGATTCAATACTTAATTTGGGACCAAAGCAAAACAAATTTCTATAATGGCAGGAGCCGGGCTCGCGGAGAAACAAAGATTCAATACTTAATTTGGGCCCAAAGCAAAACAAATTTCTATACTGTCAGGAGCCGACTCGTGGAGAAACAAAGATTCGATACTTAATTTGGGCTCAAAGCAAAACCAATTTCTATAATGGCAGGAGCCGGCTCGTGGAGAAACAAAGATTCAATACTTAATTTGGGCCCAAAGCAAAAGAAATTTCTATAATGGAAGGAGTCGGGCTAGTGGTGAAACAAAAATTCAATACTTAATTTGGGCCCAAAGCAAAACAAATTTCGATAAAATAAGGAGCCGGCTCGTGGAGAAACAAAGCTTCGATACTTAATTTAGGCCCAAAGCAAAACAAATTTCTATAATGTCAGGAGCCGGCTCGTAGAGAAACAAAGATTCGATACTTAATTTGGGTCCAAAGCAAAACAAATTTCTATAATGGCAGCAGCCGGCTCGTGGAGAAACAAAGCTTCGATTATTAATTTGGGCCCAAAGCAAAACAAATTTCTATAATGGCAGCAGCCGGCTCGTGGAGAAACAAAGCTTCGATACTTAATTTGGGCCCAAAGCAAAACAAATTTCTATAATGTCAGGAGCCGGCTCGTAGAGAAACAAAGATTCGATACTTAATTTGGGCCCAAAGCAAAACAAATTTCTATAATGGCAGCAGCCGGCTCGTGGAGAAACAAAGATTCGATACTTAATTTTGGGCCAAAGCAAAACAAATTTCTATAATGGCAGGAGCCGGGCTCGTGGTGAAACAAAAATTCAATACTTAATTTGGGCCCAAAGCAAAACAAATTTCGATAAAATAAGGAGCCGGCTCGTGGAGAAACAAAGATTCGATACTTAATTTATACCCACAGCAAAACAAATTTCTATAATGGCAGAAGCCGGCTCGTGGAGAAACAAAGATTCAATACTTAATTTGGGATTAAAGCAGAACAAGTTTCTATAATGGCAACAGCCGGGCTAGCGGAGAAACAAATATTCAATACTTAATTTCGGCCCAAAGCTAAACAAATTTTTATAATGTCAGGAGTCGGCTCGTGGAGACACAAAGATTCGATACTTAATTTGGTCCCAAAGCAAAACAAATTGCTATAATGGCAGGAGCCGGGCTCGTGCAGAAACAAAGATTCAATACTTGATTTGGGCTCAAAGCAAACAAATTTCTATAATGGCAGGAGCCGGGCTCATGGAGAAACAAAGATTCAATAACTAATTTGGCCCCAAAGGAAAACAGATTTCTATAATGTCAGGAGCCGGCTCGCGGAGAAACAAAGATTCGATCCTTAATTTGGGCCCAAAGCAAAACAAATTTCTTTAATGGCAGGAGCCGGCTCGTGGAGAAACAAAGATTCAATACTTAATTTGGGACCAAAGCAAAACAAATTTCTATAATGGCAGGAGCCGGGCTCGCGGAGAAACAAAGATTCAATACTTAATTTGGGCCCAAAGCAAAACAAATTTCTATACTGTCAGGAGCCGACTCGTGGAGAAACAAAGACTCGATACTTAATTTGGGCTCAAAGCAAAACCAATTTCTATAATGGCAGGAGCCGGCTCGTGGAGAAACAAAGATTCAATACTTAATTTGGGCCCAAAGCAAAAGAAATTTCTATAATGGAAGGAGTCGGGCTAGTGGTGAAACAAAAATTCAATACTTAATTTGGGCCCAAAGCAAAACAAATTTCGATAAAATAAGGAGCCGGCTCGTGGAGAAACAAAGATTCGATACTTAATTTAGGCCCAAAGCAAAACAAATTTCTATAATGGCAGGAGCCGGCTTGTGGAGAAATAAAGATTCAATACTTAATTTGGGCTTAAAGCAAAACAAGTTTCTATAATGGCATGACCCGGGCTCACGGAGAAACAAAGATTCAATGTTTAATCTGGGCCCAAAGCAAAACAAATTTCTATAATGTCAGGAGCCGACTCGTGGAGAAACAGAGATTCAATACTTAATTTGGGCCCAAAGCAAAAGAAATTTCTATAATGGCAGGAGTCGGGCTAGTGGTGAAACAAAAATTCAATACTTAATTTGGGCCCAAAGCAAAACAAATTGCTATAATGGCAGGAGCCGGGCTCGTGCAGAAACAAAGATTCAATACTTGATTTGGGCTCAAAGCAAACAAATTTCTATAATGGCAGGAGCCGGGCTCATGGAGAAACAAAGATTCAATAACTAATTTGGGCCCAAAGGAAAACAGATTTCTATAATGTCAGGAGCCGGCTCGCGGAGAAACAAAGATTCGATCCTTAATTTGGGCCCAAAGCAAAACAAATTTCTTTAATGGCAGGAGCCGGCTCGTGGAGAAACAAAGATTCAATACTTAATTTGGGACCAAAGCAAAACAAATTTCTATAATAGCAGGAGCCGGGCTCGCGGAGAAACAAAGATTCAATACTTAATTTGGGCCCAAAGCAAAACAAATTTCTATACTGTCAGGAGCCGACTCATGGAGAAACAAAGATTCGATACTTAATTTGGGCTCAAAGCAAAACCAATTTCTATAATGGCAGGAGCCGGCTCGTGGAGAAACAAAGATTCAATACTTAATTTGGGCACAAATCAAAAGAAATTTCTATTATTGCAGGAGTCTGGCTATTGGAGAAACAAAAATTCAATACTTAATTTGGGCCCAAAGCAAAACAAATTTCGATAAAATAAGGATCCGGCTCGTGGAGAAACAAAGATTCGATACTTAATTTAGGCCCAAAGCAAAACAAATTTCTATAATGGCAGGAGCCGGCTCGTGGAGAAACAAAGATTCAATACTTAATTTGGGCTTAAAGCAAAACAAGTTTCTATAATGGCATGACCCGGGCTCACGGAGAAACAAAGATTCAATGTTTAATCTGGGCCCAAAGCAAAACAAATTTCTATAATGTCAGGAGCTGGCTCGTGGAGAAACAAAGATTCAATACTTAATTTGGGCCCAAAGCAAAAGAAATTTCTATAATGGCAGGAGTCGGGCTAGTGGTGAAACAAAAATTCAATACTTAATTTGGGCCCAAAGCAAAACAAATTTCGATAAAATAAGGAGCCGGCTCGTGGAGAAACAAAGATTCGATACTTAATTTAGGCCCAAAGCAAAACAAATTTCTATAATGGCAGGAGCCGGCTCGTGGAGAAGCAAAGATTCAATACTTAATTTGGGCTTAAAGCAAAACAAGTTTCTATAATGGCATGACCCGGGCTCACGGAGAAACAAAGATTCAATGTTTAATCTGGGCCCAAAGCAAAACAAATTTCTATAATGTCAGGAGCCGACTCGTGGAGAAACAGAGATTCGATACTTAATTTGGGCCCAAACCAAAACAAATTGCTATAATGTCAGGAGCCGGCTCGTGGAGAAACAAAGATTCAATACTTAATTTGTGCCCAAAGGAAAACAGATTTCTATAATGTCAGGAGCCGGCTCGCGGAGAAACAAAGATTCGATCCTTAATTTGGGCCCAAAGCAAAACAAATTTCTTTAATGGCAGGAGCCGGCTCGTGGAGAAACAAAGATTCAATACTTAATTTGGGACCAAAGCAAAACAAATTTCTATAATGGCAGGAGCCGGGCTCGCGGAGAAACAAAGATTCAATACTTAATTTGGGCCCAAAGCAAAACAAATTTCTATACTGTCAGGAGCCGACTCGTGGAGAAACAAAGATTCGATACTTAATTTGGGCTCAAAGCAAAACCAATTTCTATAATGGCAGGAGCCGGCTCGTGGAGAAACAAAGATTCAATACTTAATTTGGGCCCAAAGCAAAAGAAATTTCTATAATGGCAGGAGTCGGGCTAGTGGTGAAACAAAAATTCAATACTTAATTTGGGCCCAAAGCAAAACAAATTTCGATAAAATAAGGATCCGGCTCGTGGAGAAACAAAGATTCGATACTTAATTTAGGCCCAAAGCAAAACAAATTTCTATAATGGCAGGAGCCGGCTCGTGGAGAAACAAAGATTCAATACTTAATTTGGGCTTAAAGCAAAACAAGTTTCTATAATGGCATGACCCGGGCTCACGGAGAAACAAAGATTCAATGTTTAATCTGGGCCCAAAGCAAAACGAATTTCTATAATGTCAGGAGCTGGCTCGTGGAGAAACAAAGATTCAATACTTAATTTGGGCCCAAAGCAAAAGAAATTTCTATAATGGCAGGAGTCGGGCTAGTGGTGAAACAAAAATTCAATACTTAATTTGGGCCCAAAGCAAAACAAATTTCGATAAAATAAGGAGCCGGCTCGTGGAGAAACAAAGATTCGATACTTAATTTAGGCCCAAAGCAAAACAAATTTCTATAATGGCAGGAGCCGGCTCGTGGAGAAACAAAGATTCAATACTTAATTTGGGCTTAAAGCAAAACAAGTTTCTATAATGGCATGACCCGGGCTCACGGAGAAACAAAGATTCAATGTTTAATCTGGGCCCAAAGCAAAACAAATTTCTATAATGTCAGGAGCCGACTCGTGGAGAAACAGAGATTCGATACTTAATTTGGGACCAAACCAAAACAAATTGCTATAATGTCAGGAGCCGGCTCGTGGAGAAACAAAGATTCAATACTTAATTTGGGCCACAAGCAAAGCAAATTGCTATAATGGAAGGAGCCGAGCTCGTGGAGAAACAAACAATCAATACTTAATTTGTGCCCAAAGCGAAACAAATTTCTATAATGTCAGGAGCCGGTTCGTGGAGAAGCAAACATTCAATACTTAATTTGTGCCCAAAGCGAAACAAATTTCTATAATGTCAGGAGCCGGGCTCGTGGAGAAATAAAGATTCAATACACATTCAAAATGCCACACTGGTTAATCGCGGCTAGCCAAGCTTGACTTCAGAGCCGCGGCAGACTGTAACAAAATTCGTTTACACCTGGTAAATGATGCATAATTTTGGTTAAAAAGTTTAAAAGTTTCATTTCTAATTTTATATTAATATAATGTATCATGTTTGAAGTGGCAGCAATCACAGGAAGCTTAATTAATCTCAGATGATAGTATCCTTGCTTACAATGCGTATTAATATTGTGATGATCTATGGTTAGATTTAGTTCATGTACTAGAGGATCATACCCATTTTGGCGAAAACAAGTTTCGTATAATCAAAGGTGGGCCCAACGGCACTAAAAGTTAGAAATTCAATGGCTGCAGCGAATACTTTTCTTCGCAATATATTTTTTAAATTCAGACAATAATTATAATATACTACTGCCAATTAACTCACTCCAGGAAACATGTATCAATTATGCTTCTGTAGCAGTCGTACGAGTCTGAAATGGTGATTTTTGTTAGGTCTTTAACCTATAATAAAAACATAAACATATGCATTCATTTTACATCAACAAAAATCCATTACAATAACAAAAATTCGACCATCTACTTCCAGAATTATCAAATTTGCGTTTGTTGCTAATAAAGAAAAATACGTCGCCACAATGAATCGAAACCGGAATGCTGCTAGTATTAAGTCGCATTCATTAGCCATTAAGCAATGGGATTGTTAGAACAGTAAGAGGCACTGCAGCGATTATCAGTTCTTCATAAAGAAAACGGACAATATACACACAAATTTAACAATGCAGGGTATAGATCGGTCAATACAATGCTTTGTGACCTAAATTGGTTGTTGTCGAACAAATGCAAGCGTTAAAAGATAAATGGAAAGGTAACAGTGATACGGTGACGGAAAACAATATGGCATTGTCATACTTAAATGCAATATTGCGGTCGGCTATTCGTAGTTGTTTTTTTTGTTTCAGACCGGAATAATCTAGCAGATAACAGTATTTTATTATTCAGGATATGATTATAGTTCCATGTATTTTGAGCTCAAACTATCGCAAATGGCGTCTAGAGATTCTGAGCTTCATTGTGATTGCCACTGTACAAGTGTCCAACGACATTCATCAACTACAATGCAAGTCGAACACAATAAAGATCGCTGATGCATGTGCTAATAGTGATGGTGACTAGAATACTAAGCGCCACAGCATAACAGTTTTATACAACAGTATGCATCAAACAGATAACGGCTCTGCGAACATGAATACTATTAACCACTGATAAGAGGAGACTGATAAGAGGAGATGTAGTCGTAAATTTCGCTTCATCTGTATAAGCACATGTCAAATGTTAGGACCGATCAAGTTCTGGGTTTTCAACAACGTTAAAATTGCCAAAGAGCAAAGTGGCATTCGATGCTACCCGATCTATATTTTGGTGCTTTGAAGTATCCGCCCCCTCCCAGCTGGGCAAGGCCCACATTTTGTTCAACATTTGATCGTTTGGTAAAAACTGAAAGTTATTAGTAAAACGTTTACTTTGAGTATGTGACGGCGTTTTAAATATTATATATACTACAATGCCTACTTCAGTGGAATTTCAATCATAATAATGTAAAGAGATCTTAAATACATAAATTATTATCATTTGTCATACTGTTTATATTGCAATCTTTTCTTTAAAATCCTGTTGATATCATGTGACAGCTAATGCAAAGTACATAATCTTTCTGTATAGCAACTATAAGCGAGCAAAACATATTTTTTCGATCACATTAAGGATTCAGTGCTTGCAGCCATATGCTTAAAATGTCAAAATTGCTGCATGTATTTCACTGTGATTGCTATATAATCTCAAAATGTTTGGCATTACTTTAAGGTAAAACCAATGCTAGTGAACATTAGTTCAAGAAACAAACCTTTGTTGGAACGACGCGAACAATTAAAAGGTGCGCGATCGCAGCCAATATTATCAAAGAAAGTATAAAATTGGCCATGTTTTAAATAAACGCGTTGTGATAGAAGGTTCCGTTACACTACTTTACCAACTAGAAATTAGATACCATACCTTGCAATATTAAAATGAAATCTAAATATTAAAATAGCGATAAAATATATTGTCATAACTACTTTAATATTCCAAAGTTTATTTTAACTTCGGCACAACAAAGGTTTCGATCGGAAATATATTGAGTGAGTTTAGTGGCGAAACCGTGGCCTACAAAAACAAGGTGAAATACTAAAAAAGAGGGGCCCACGAATGTTTGTGGGCTAAATTGACGACGCCGATTTTTGGCAGCCATCCTTTGTTCGAAAAGTGGATGCCCGTCGGCTCTTGTAGCACCCATCAGTGTGTTTTTCACATAAAAACTCTTTCCGGTGTCAAAAATTTTTGCCTATAAAAACTATAGTAAAGGAACTTTGGGACCGGACACCGTTGGACGTTTGACGAAAAAAAATCAGCCTATTACAACAGGGAACTATGCCGGAGAAATAGAGAATAGTGAATAGCGCAAAAACTAATAGTTTTTTATCGAACATGATAATTGCTTTTATAGGTTTACATTATGCAGGCAGTTGCAAACTTTCAATATATCTTACAAGAACAACGACGCTAATTCAATGTTTACAAGGATATTCTAGTTTTGGCGAGAGCTTTAAAATCTTCATTTTTGGTAATATAGGGATACTTCGGCATCATTTGTCTGAGCTCGTCGTCGAGGAGCTGCAGATAACATCTAGTTATATTATACCACAAATTTTTCTTATTTTGAATTATCAATGATCAATTGACAGTGCAGCTATTACTGTCGATAAGTTTTATTTCGATAATTGTATGGTTTTGTACAAACGGCACCGACTAGTATCTAGTACCAGCCTTATCTCGATCTGCTTGCAGTGGGCTCAGACATTATCCACGATGATCGTCTATAACTCATTTTAGTTAAACCGACTTAATTCATTAACGCATCGAACCAAATTTCTACACCATTGACTAGGCTCACAATACGCTTCGAGTACATTATACATCTATTGCACATTTGTTGAGCAAAAATTTAATCAATCTCGTTGTCAAGCTGAAAATTTATAGATGTCTCGCATGAGCGGTTATGCATTGATGCGATAACTACGTAATTTTTTCATTGAAAAGAAGGTTCCGGCGATTAATTCAACTCTAAGGATCTTTGTGTATACAAAAGCCTTAAGAGTCAATGTAAGTTTTCGTCGCTAGCGAAATATTACCAAACTTTTTCTATAATTCAGTACTTAACAACAAAATAATCATGACCTCAGTCTTTAACACAACCTAGTTGGTACAAAGCCAAATGTTGGTCTTTCTTTTAACAAAACAATTATCTAATTAGAGCACTTTCCTACACTCAATACTTACAATAGAATAGTTATGACTTCAGCCTTTAAGAGAACCTAGTTGTGTATAACAAGGCCAAATGTAGGTCTTCCTTTTAACAAAACAATTATCCGCTGAGTGCTTTTCACCAATCAGTTCTTGGCAATAGATTAGTTACGACCTCAGTATTTAACAAAGCTTATGTGGTACAACAAAGCCAAACGTAGGCCTTCCTTTTAACAAAACAATTATCCAATTAGACCTTTCATCCAATCAGTACTTGCAATAGAACAGTTATGACCTCAGTCTTTAAGAAAGCCTAGTTAGTATAACAAAGCCAAATGTGGGTCTTCCTTTTAACGAAACAATTATCCGCTGAGCACTTTTCACCAATCAGTTCTTGGCAATATAATAGTGACGACCTTGTTCTGAAACAACGCCTAATTGGTATATCAAATCCAAATTTAGGCGTTCCTTTCAACAAAACAATTATCCGCTGAGCACTTTTGAACAATCAGCATTTAGCAATACATAAGTTATGACCTCAGTATTTATAAAGCTTAGGTGGTACAACAAAGCCAAATGTAGGTCTTCCTTTTAACAAAACAATTATCCAATCAGAACTCTCCTCCAATCAGTACTTGCAATAGATTAGTTGTGACCTCAGTTTTTAAGAAAGCCTCGTTGGTACAACATAGCCAAATGTAGGTCTTCTTTTAACAAAACAGTTTTCCGCTCAGCACTTTTTCCCAATCAGCTCTTGGCAACTTAATAGTTTCGACCTTGTTCTGAAACAACGCCTAATTGGTATATCAAATCCAAATTTAGGTGTTCCTTTCAACAAAACAATTATCCACTGAGCACTTTTGAACAATCAGCACTTACCAATACAATAGTTATGATCTTATTCTGAAACAACGCCCAGTTGGTATAACAAATCCAAATATAGCCCTTCTTCTTAACAAGACAATTATCCGCTTAGCACTTTTCAAGAATCAGCATATACTTAGTAATAGAATAATTATGACCTCAGTATTTAACAAATATTAGGTTGTACAACAAAGCCAAATGCAGGTCTTCCTTTTAACAAATCAATTATCCAATTATCACTTTCCTCCAATCAGTACTTGCAATAGAATAGTTATGACTTTATTTTGAAACAACGCCTAGTTGGCGTGACAAATCCAGATATAGCACTTCTTTTTAACAAGACAATTATCCGCTGAGCACTTTTCAAGAATCAGTATATACTTAGTAATAGAATAGTTATGACCTCGGTCTTTAAGAAAGCCTAGTTGGTATAACAAAGCCAAATGTAGGTTTTCCTTTCAAGAAAACAATTATCCTCTGAGCACTCTTCACCAATCAGTTCTTGGCAATATAATAGTTACGAACTTGTTTTGAAACAACGCCTAATTGGTATATCAAATCCAAATTTAGCTGTTCCTTTTAACAAAACAATTATCCGCTGAGCACTTTTAAACAATCACCACTTAGCAATAGATAATTTATGACCTCAGTGTTTAACAAAGCTTAGGTGGTACAACAAAGCCAAATATAGGTCTTCCTTTTAACAAAACAATTATCCAATCAGAACTTTCCTTCAATCAGTACTTGCAATAGAATAGTTATGACCTCAGTTTTTAAGAAAGCCTCGTTGGTACAACAAAGCCAAATGTAGGGCTTCTTTTAACAAAACAGTTTTCCACTCTGCAATCAGTACTTAACGATACAATAGTTATGACCTTGGTGTTTAACAAAGCCTAGTTGGTTTAATACAGCCAAACCTAGGTGTTCCTTTTAACAAAACAATTATCCGCTGAGCACTATTAAACAATCAGCACTTAGCAATAGATAATTTATGACCTCAGTGTTTAATAAAGCTTGGGTGGTACAACAAAGCCAAATGTAGGTTTTCGTTTTAACAAAACAATTGTTCAGTGAGCACTTTTCACCTTTTAGCACCAGAAGATGAAAGGGTGAAGATAAACACAGTATTTTAAGTAATGATTTTATAGTTCCTAGTTAAAAATTTAGGCTGAGTAAGATAACTGTATTATAAACTTTTCCAAAAATGATCCGGTAACAATGAAATTAACAGTAAAAAGAAAAAATGAAAAAACATTACCTATTGAAAATAATAAAAGCAATACATTTGAACAAATAAAACTATATAGTAGAGGTGTGAGAAACTGTGTTTGTAAAACAAATATGTCCAACTACAAGACGACATATGAAATGAGTCGGACAAAAAATTCTTAAGACGAACCAAAGATTATAGAAGCGTATACTAATCATTCGATCATTGACTGAGCCGAGAACGAACAAAGATTTTTCTGGCCTGACCCGGCCCGTTGGGAATCGGGGTCGGCCCGGATTTGTAACATTTCGGCCAGGACCGGGCCGGCCTGTTTGTAATCCGAGGGCTGGGCTGGCCAAGTTCAACCTTTAAAGCAAACCAACATATCGATCTCTTCAAAACTAATACATATAACTCAACAAATGTTGCAATTCGAGCAATTTTAGTAACAGCAGCTACAATATCGCTAAATATGATTGACACTCCCTTCAATTGAGCCATAGACTAAATTTTGCCTAACCTTTCCTGCACAAATTTTGGGTTCCATATACTCGTAAACAAGGTGTTACAGCAGCGGCAGACTGAGTTTGCTTGTAACAGCTAGTGCTACATACGTGTCAATTTGTGCTCTAAAAGACTAACAAATACATAGACAAGTAGCTGTACCCAGTAAAATTAATACTAGCATTGTGTCAGAGCTAAAATAATTAAGTTAACGTTTTTAGGGTCTCTTTAATTAGCCCCCCTGTCACACAATTTACTCAATTTTGACACACAGGATAATTTTAGCACCATTTCAATCAGCTCGACGAGCTGGCTAAAAACTATACATCTAGGCCCTTTTTACGACAAAATTTTAATTTTGGAATTTCTTTTCGGTTCGCAATAGTCCCCCTTGGTGCTCAAACTTTCCAAAAATATTTTTATCGATAAATGCATAATTTTATATATCAATCGACCCGCATTGACCAGAGGCGAATGGTGTTACAGTCAGCTCAATGGATTCATGGGTTAAGGATTTATTTCTATCTATGCGATATCCTAATCCTAAGCCTAAGCCTTATTCTAAGCTTAAGTCGTTAACCCATGAATTTTTACCAACATTCGACACAGCTCGTCAATGTGGTTCGAATGGTATATCAAAAATTACGTATTTATCGAGAAAAAATTTTTATTCGAAAATTTTGGGTACCTAGGGAATCGAAAAAAACGAAAAATAATTGTGATAGCAATGGCTGAAACTTTTATTTTCTGAGCTAGGTCGTCGAGCTGGGTCAAATGGTTCTAAAATTGTCCCTGTATCTTAAAAATTGACAAAATTCGGGCTGTGGGGTTAACCGAAAAGGCTCCGTTTTTAAAGCACAGAATCTTCAGACCAGAAAATTACTTGTGTAAAGCATACATAACTGATATTTTTCTATCTTAGCAGCATATCTCTTCAGTTTATGGAAGAAACCTTTTAGATAAATCTTTCATGAAGACTTGCAACTGAACCCAGATCAGGCTATCACCACTGGGATCGAAAACATTCATATCAATTTCAGGTTTTTGACTGATAAATTAATAAGTGCGCTGAAACTTTGTATCTTTGGTTGTACCGGCTGCATAAATTACAAACTGCCTCAAGGATTTAGATATTTTCAGAAAAAAGCGACAAGACCTCATTATATATTTAAAAATAGCAAAACTCAATATATGTCGTGTACTATTTGACAGCTTTTTAATGTTATATAACGTATCCTACGTGGGATGTTACGCTCCGCGATTTGTGATATGTTTAACGATCTTACAATTAAAAAAATTGTATAATTGAACGATATAACATCACTTTTCAAATGCTGATATGCTGTGCCATTGCAGTTTGTCGGCGCGTTGCTAACAATCAGACAGCAATGCGTAACTCTAAATGCAATAAATGTTATATTCGCGACATCTCTTGTGGGATCTATTTGGTTGTTGTAAATATTTTTTTATTTTATTAGTTTTACCGAAGGGGGTGGATGGGTTAGCGTTACAGCCCACCACCCACCAGTTTTAGCCTACGGGTTTTCAGTGTGAAAATGTTCAAACCCACGTTCTGTCAATCAACTATTCCGTTCCTATTGTACATACATACTATCCTCAAGTAGACCTCACCCATGTGTCAGCTTGTGGTTACACTCCTGACTGAATATAGTATATATACTTTGCGGGTTGAAAAATCTGAAATAAGATTTTTTACAAATTTATAACATTTGCGGTGTAATGTTTCACATAGAATATGTATAGTGTTTATAAAACGTGCTTTCAAACGGCAAATAACATAGAACCGCCAATCTATAATGAAGCTAAACATTGTTTGTAATAGCGGATACATTGATAATCGTTCCTCTGATGTTGCTGAAAGTTTTCCGGTGAATATATATGGCGACAGTGAGTCAAAATATGACAACCGGATTGGCCCAAAAATCGATTAGCAAGATATAAATATACAATTTTGATGTTAAGCCGAAATAAATAAATATAAATTATTAGTGTAACATATACCACGACAAGGTGCAGTGAAAACTTTATCAAGTATACCACCTAACAATCTTATCTTCATTGAGAACTGAGCATTATTAAATAGTGGAATTACTTTGAATTTGTTATAGACGCACAGTAACGCCATAGCTTATCAGTATAAATACATAATTTGAACTGCCGCCACGAACTGCGACGATGCTACGGGAAACAAATTAATGTGATATGATAAACACTTATGAATGGTAAACAACAAACACGATAATTAAAGTGGAAGTCTTATGCTTGCTGACAACAGTATAATTATTTTTGAAAATTGCTGATATAACTCAAAAATTTACAGGCCATTTAACGTTGTAGTTATGCCATACTACATGTTTTCAGCAAAACACAAAGCAAGCTCAATCGTAACATAAGTTTGAGGTGAAACTCATGAGCTAGAATTTTGTTTTTATTAAAAGAAAGATATCACATCAGCTTGAAGTGTAAAAGATTTATATATGGCAAAACTTCGAGCACTTTGCTAAGTGGGCTTTATATGACAAAATTGTTGCCTTCCAAAAGCGCAAGAGATTGTCAGAAAAAAATAGAATAGTCAGAAATCATCTCCGCAATATACACTGGTGTTTCGCAGCGAAGAGCATTTCGAACCAACAAGAGTATTTTGTAGCGGACACGTTATTCTAACATGAGCCAGTGTAGCTCTCGCAGTATCGGACGGATATGCTCCCATCGACTTGTGCACGAGACTACTCTTGCCGCATTATGGAGTAGACGACGAAGAATCACTAAATGAGCGCATGGCACAGATGCATATAGTGCATTGCAATAGTCAATGCGGGACATTATGAAGGCCCTCACAAAAAGCTGCGCTGTGTCGTTATTGAGGCGCCGCCGGATTCGGCAAATATCACGTAATTGCCATGTGCAGGAACCTGACAAAGCAGTGATGTGTTCTCTGAGGCTCAACCGACAATCGAGAGTGTCGCCCTGTATTTTGACCGTTTCTGACGGGTCGATAGCGACAGTTATGAATTTGCATCGATGGTGTATGCCCTGGACGTCCGGCGAAGTAGATCAATTGGGTCTTAGATTCATTGAGTTTTAGCCTGTTGTCGAAGAACCACTCCCGTAGCGAAAAGAGAAGCTGCTGGAGAGATTCTACAACTTCGCCCACAACGGCGGGATCGAAATGCCTATATATCTGGATATCGTCAGGATAGCTGTGGACGCTGAAGCCAGCAGCAGTAATTACCTCGAGTACCCGCGTAATCGTATGCACAATTATGCGCAATGTAAATATAAATCTGAAATGATCATGATAAAAGATTCTTAAAACGAAGCCAAATTTATCGACTGTGTACAAATCATTCGACCTTGATTAGACGTCAAAACCGATCGAAATATTTGGCTCCATCCGGCCGTTTGGAAATCGGTGTCGGCCTGGCCGGATATGCAAAATTTCGGCCCAGTCTTGCCCGTTTGTGATCGGGTCTCGGCGCGTCCAACCTGACCCGCGGGCCGGGCTGAGCCGCGGGCAGCAAATTTCATTTCTAATAGGTGGCAGTTAAGATATTTAATTTTAGGTCTGAAAGCACAAAAACCATGTATGTGGTGATATCCAAACAATTTGAAATTTAAACCTGACAAAATGGTTTGTACGACCGCTGCCTGAAGAAAGGCAATAAATGCTGTGCCTTTAATTTGCACCAACTGTCTATCTTTAACTCATCATCAAACAACCAAAATCCTGTCAATGCAGCGATTTTATGTGGCCAATTTTTTTATATTAGAAATACTTACCAAAATATATACTGATTTCTTCCTTCTTTAATGCATTGATACAATTCTTATCATCAAAGTATTACGTTATTGCAGTTACCAAGGCGACTATACCTAGTATTGGAGCTAGTACAGTTAGACGACACGCATTGATTACTGTGAGGATCTAATTTGAGTTAAACAAACTCTTCAACGACGCGGAAAAAATATAACGCAACAGAAATACGGCATTTCCATCACATTTCAAAAATATAATCACATATTTCTTTTCAAACCAACCGAATTTACCAATTCTCTGATGGTTACTGATCTCTATTTTCAAAAAATAGGTTTTATTGGTCATATCTTACGTTGTAGGAGTATGGGCGAATCTCGTGGAAAGCCAGACTCCCTATGTCTTACACACTTATACCTCCAAAATTTCATAGTCCTGTTTAAACTGAAACTAGCGTCCACGTGTCCCGTCCAATGTTGACGACGATTTATGTGATTTGTGACCAGCAAGCAATAATCTTGGAGTTTTTGAAAACTTTTGCTTTTTTGAATATATTGAACGCTAACTCGTGGTTCAAGGTTGACGGCATGGAAAAAGACAGCTTCAACATCGTTACATTTGACGAGCGGACTCTGTACGTGTTTTGACCCACCACTTCTATTAAGCGTTATAATATACTAATAGTTCTATACAATTTTCCAAAAAGATTCCAAAATCTTGATATCATGATGGGTTTTTGTTATATTGAAGTTCGAAATGTATAAATTCCCAAAACGTTGTTAACTTTTTCCCGTAAAAATAAACACACTTGATACAGCGTACATCGTAAAGCGATACAGTGGTCAAATTTCTCGATGCATGGCGTTGTTATTCGTTCACTTCGCGAGGTTTCTTGAGGAACTGAGCAAGAGCTCACACACAAAGCAGTGGCTAGCGTACGAAGTTCACACCCGAAAATTCCACAGGTGCATTCCGCCACTGCGGCAAATATTTGTTTTACATTTCACAAAATACACATTAATACATACGATAAAACATTTATTCAGAAAGAAACGGTGATCTATTAAGAAACCTTCTGCACAGTTTTTTGTCAGGTATCACAGCAGTATTTTACTTGGGATTAATCTAGCCGGAAAACTGCAATCAAACTAGATATTAAATTGGACACTACATATTAAATTAGACATCATCTTGTCATCGTCGCCTAATTAGTTCTATTTTACAGTTTTAATCCTCAGGAATATCATTAATACGTCGAGATAAACATTAAAATACTGTTTTCTATGGCAATGTCCTATAAAATGAATGACCATTAAGATATAATCAGTTGCCCTTTGTAATCAATTAACATAAACATAAAAATCCTATCCAGCAGCGATTCTTATCACTATTAACTTCATATTTTTTAACAACTGTTCCCAATTCAGGCTGCGTTGGATGCAAAGTTGCCAATGTATATGCAGCCAAATTTTTCAAGTGACACATTGCAAAAAGTTTTTTAACAGTATCCTAATGCACAAGATTGAAGACGCTATATAATGAAACAGACCAACACAGACACGCAAATAAGAAACTTTCCACATGCTGAATCTTTTGTAACAAATGCCGCATAAATTTATAACAAATTTTTAACAATCGATTACTTTTACAACAAAACTCTCGACGGCACGGTGCAACTCGAAGAAAGCATAGTTTGAAGTAGAAATTGCATTTAATTTCATAAACTTTATACATATAGTTTATTTGTTGCTTTATGCGTTTGATCACGAAGTACAATGTA
>JASANE010000352.1:0-34437 GCA_030248225.1 Trileptium ribeirensis | reverse complement strand
GGACTTGTGCGTAAGCCGGAGAGATTAGATGTTATGAAATTTTGTTTTCCACATTTTAGAAAATTGGAAAATAAACTTAGGAAACACAATTTGTGGCTAAAATGCGCTCAGCAGCAAAATTCACAAACGTCACAAAACCTTGAACTACTAGTATATCACAACCTAATGGAAACAGAGCGAGCATTGCAGCTAAAAATATTCCAGGAGTATTAGTTTTACTGGTGCTTGTATGCCATTTATGTGTTGTGTGAAAATAAATTCAAACCTTAAAGATCGCCCACAGCTCTGAGATGATATGATACAGCAACAACAGGTCTCCGAGCTGTAATACCATCATATTCAACGTGCTTTAAAACACCTATGCTGAGTATTTCTTGACACTAACACCAGGCAACAACATGCCACAAAAGCAAAAGGGTATTATATGAGAATAGGTCGGCACACCAAAACCACCCCATATTCCCTTGGCCTTGGAAGGATACGATACCGCAAAAACACCTCTCCGACGGCAATACCATTGTATTCAGCATGCTTCGAAACCTACGTTTTGACACTCCTACGAGTCGCCAAACCCTAACTGGACCTTGGACTCGACTTACAAAAAATTGATGTACTGCAAAGTTGTGTGGTTTCCGTTTTTCGCTGCGAAGCTTCTATCCCGTGATATAGTCCGTGAAGGATATATACACGTATAACCAAATTTCACAAACCCGTTGACCCTTGGGACCTATTTCGACCTGGAAAACGTGGTGGACGGGTGTGGTTTCTAGGGAAAGGACACAAATACACTGAAAGTGATCAAATAAAAAAACTGGTGAATATCCATTCATAGAGTGATGAGTTATGATATCCACAGACGGACAAAAAATTTGACGATTTTTGGCGCTAGTAAAGCTGTAGGAGAAACCTCCACTCACTCCGTGTCAATTTTTTATTGTGTCATGTAATTTCTACTCCTTCTCCAAACACACTGTAGTCTAGAGCAGTGTTGTTTGTAAGCGACCGACAGCAATAATTTTTCTCAAGTACCATTTGCTGTTTAAGTGCTAAATTCTACACAGAACATTCCGAATAAGCAATTATCATAAATTGGAAATTTCTCAATTTTGTTCGCAAACAAAAGACACCGTCATTTTTCCGCTTAATGTCATAGTTTGCAGCCCCATCGCAAAATAAAACAGAAAATAGGCTTTTATCTTAAACAAAAACTTTGTTGCAAACTCTGAAACTTTGTTACAAACCAAAAACATCACCTCCATCAGCTGACTTCATTCCAGCTGCAGGCGGCGTGGCACTACTGTTCACGTTGTCCAAATCGGGCGTTGCACCTACTGTAATAGCATTCAGGATACTGTTCGTCGTAAACTGAGCAATCGATCCGTTTCACTGTTCGGTCCACCTTTCGATCCACCCCGCCGACAACCGGAGACACCGGATCTACTCGCACCGCTTGCTGCAACAGTTGGTTTTCCCGGTGAATCCGATCGCTGATAATGCACCACCGCCTTGGTCGGACAGGAGCTGGTACGGGAGCTGACGACGTTATTGACACCGGTGGGATCAAATGAACAGGATGAGGTCGACTGTGCGCTGACCGTTGCAATACCACTACTGCCACCGGCAACAGTCGATGATGACGAATCCGATGACCCTGTATATAATTGATGGATAAGTGCAATGTAGGACGAATAAATGAAACCCTACTTTCTGCTCTATTTCGTTTTTCCCATAACTGTATTCCCACCCTTAAATGCCTTAATACAAAACAGGAAGTCATAACTTCATCGACAGTAGGCGCAAAATTATAAACTCAACTAGAGTCTAATGCGTGAGTAAACTTAAGGTGACCCCGCCAACCTTCCTATTCTGTCGTTAAGGATATCGAATCGCAAACCTTTTTTACGGAAAACAGGCTTAATTTCATTCGGTGTTTCGCTAACCAAAAATTGGCAAAATCAAAATAAAATGCCAGAAATTAAGACCTTGTGTTCTAGCAGAATTTCGGCGATTTCAATTTCCAGAAGATTATCTGTTCCCTAATGCATTATCGTTTAAATTTGGATTATAACAGTGTTCGCGAACAAGTTTAATGCAAAAGTGACGTCACAATCAAATCGATAAATTTTAGTTCTCAAACAATTAACTTTAATATTTAACGGTAATTTAACTTCAATTTTCGAGAAGACAAAATGGTTAGATTTTAATCACGAGCGCTGTGTTCGCGAACAGTTTTACGTCGAATTTCAATTGCCCAAAAAGCGTCATTTTATTCACCAAAAAGCGAAAATTTTATCCAAAAATACAATATATGATGGTTGCCCGGGTCATTTTAAGTTTAGTCGCGCATAACCAAACAGTTTTCTGCTGCAATATTTTCGCAGGGGTATAAATATAGCTGCGTGTGAAAATCCTTACGTTTCTAGAAAACATAATTCTCAAAGGATTGATGTAAACTGGATCTAACAACTGTCCGATTTCGATTTGCTGTAAGCGACAATTCATTTGGCGACCGACTGAAGAACTGCAAAAGCTAACAAACTACAACCAAAATGTATTACAATCATTTTCAGCCGTGTTTTATAATGCTGCTTAGCTTGGCATCACCGGTTGGAAGGTCGATACGAATGTGCGGATAATTACAAACGTCCGCTGTAGAGGAAGTATAAAACAAACGTGTGTTTAGAAAACTCTGGTCTCATAATACTATTTGTAGGTTCGTATAAAGCTACGAAATGAGGAAATTTTGTCCATTTCCCCTTGCAGAGAATGAAAAATAAAGCAAAGTATGCCCACTCTGTCAGCATTAGCTCGACTCAAACGAAAGAATTCCGGCCCCCTCCCCCCAAACAAACGTGGGGGTTCAAGAGTTTTAACCGCCCGCAGAAATAAAGTGGTAATGATGAGAAAGTCAATGTTCCAACGCGGGATAACATTAGAGTAATGCGCAGCGTCATACTCTTCCCTTATGAACTTTTGAAACTAGTAAGAACAATACTTCTTTCACCCTTACTTCCGTGACCTGTAAAAATCAAGCAAAAATTTTGATGATCAGGATATATCAACGTAACCACGACCGTTTATGCTTGTGGATCAAAATGATATGGTAACTGGACAGTTAACACAATTGACATATATGTACGAATTTCAGGAGTCACATTACATGAAATACTCTTCTCGTAAACTCGTTTCTATGAAAAGAAAAAATAATCTAATTCGTTCAAGAGCGTAGATGGTATGGCCCTCTTGTCCAGCAGTGGCAAAGACATTTGTTGAGACAACGAAATGACAAAATCGAAGCAGATCATTGAGATTCAAGTGAATCATCGATAACCAATGCCTGGTTTCTTACCTTATATATTACACGATTATAATTCATGCTTCTCCATAGTGGGGGCCTTGGCATTTTTCAGTACTCCCTGGCAAAAACGGATGGCTCCGGATGGAGCACGTGCTAAATATTTTGGCTTCCCCACGGTAACAACACCCCAATGTGATATAAAATCTTGACGAATTTTTTACAAAAACACCAGGGAGTAACCGGAATTCCGGTTCCGGCGAAAATCGTGATCCGGTTTAGGTTCGGGCAAAAAGCAAAAACCATACCGGAACCGGAATTCGGGTTTAAAAAATTTGTTTGAAATTTTCCACGTTTTTTTGCTTCATCCTGTAATCCGAACATATGTAATATATATATTGATGATCATATAGAATGATTAAGCTCCAATACAACCAAGCAAAAGAAAAGATTAACCAATTTGTCGTGTGAAACGTAAGTAGGGCACATAATTTGTAACACGAAATTTTAATAATAACCTGCAGGAGTTTGATAAATCAAAGCCAGGTCGATGCTTGTAGCAGCTATTTTACACATCCACAAGTCTGTGGGATACGTTTGAATTAAACCGGTCTAACTCGGTAACAGAGTATGGTTCTACGCAGAAGTACTTAGGGTATGCTTGGCTAACATAAATTGCGTCAAGCACCCGCCATGCGCTTGTAAAATTGGTAAATCAGTCTAAATTGAAGTAAACTAACGTTATCTGCAACGCAGCTAGAAACTGCTTTCTTTGCAATGCACTGTATTTATTGAAACTGTGCGAGCAGCATCACAGTGAGTCTCATTTATGGCATTCTGATTATAAAGTTATCATCATTATGATCTAACTGAAGGGCACTGTTTGTCCAACGATAGCCTAAACAGTGTCTCTGACCACTGATCAGAAAATTACCTTCTATCTATTATTTGCTCTTAGAATCATATATACCAATAATTTTAAGTTTCCTACAGAAGAACATGCAACAAACGTATGTGTAGTAACGGGAGGCGACTGGAGACAGAGCGAAAGTGTGTATTCTACGCTCCAAGCTTTGTAAGCACATTCGATTTTACGCAGTATACGCAATGGTGTATAGTGGAAGACATTTTTTGCTCTGAATGTCCAAAAACCGACATATTTGATCGATAAATAAACATTATTAGCTTCCTCAGTCTCTTTAAAGTTTCAGAAAGGCAATAATACCATCGCAATACATTAACTTTAATGTAAAAGTTATTTTTAATGCATTTTAAATCCACTATACCTTCATTTCTTCCATCATCTGTTTTACTATATATAAATTTCGAAGACCAGGTTCCGGTTCCGGATCCCGTTAAAATGGACGGTTAAGCTAAATTTCGGTTCCGGTTATTCCCTGAAAAACACCTCTTCGAACATAAAAATTTGATTATTCCCAGCATATAAATGGCTGATATTATCATCATTAACGATGTTTTCGCACCGTTCCTGAGGCCATTTATTAACCATTTTAGCGCTTTTGACGAAAAAAATATTTTAAAAATTAAAATTTTCATATTTTAGACCTCCACTTTGCCCCAGGTCGAGCCAGAGGCCCACAGTTTATGCCCCCCTCGGTTTATGTTACCTACAAAATTTTTAGCAATTGGATAAGCCAGTTATCTATGTCAGGATTTTTCAAAATAAGTTTTATTCGTTGCGATTCAGCCACACGCCCAACCAAAAACAACGGATATTATATTAGAACCGTTAGCCTGAATTATCAAAAGACCGGAGATTCGCTTAAACTTTGGAAGCCGATTGCGGGAAGTTTTGTCGGCTACATTTAAATAATACTGTTTAAACGAAAAATAATAACTTAGAACAGTCAAACTTGGGTCCAAGTCAAATTTTGACATTTTTTCATTTTAGACGTTCGTGCTTTCTGCTAGAATGCTGAATACCAGCATTTATTACAATTTGTATTTTCTTCAAAAAATTACTATAATTTTGGTTCATTGGAGAAAAGAATATTAATAAGAACCCACTGGTTTAAAATGAAATTAAAATGTTGGTCATAATTCTGTGGCGCATTGAAGGTAGTACAATTAACGACCACGGAATAGCCACGTCATGTCGTTGCTCGATCGACTAACACAATCAAACAGCGGCGCCAATGGTATTAACCACCGGCAGTACATCCTAATAGAATACTGTTCAGCTGTCCACAATCGTCAAAATCAAACCTAATCTAAGTATTTTCCAATCAATAGCTTTCAACCATTTCGTTAGAAAAACCGTAGATCCCTAACAGGACCCAACTGCTTACACCTGCCGCCCGCTCTCCCGATTTCAAAACAGTGACCATTCTGACTGACTCTTTTTTAGATATCTCTGTAGCAATTTAAATACTTGCTGAGAAACCACAATTATGGCATGTTCAATGTTGTTTTCTGCACAACATTCACTATATTCATTCATTTAGTACATTTTAATCACTATTACAGTACTTAAATAAAAATTAGAACCAAAGCTAAAACAGCAATTAAAGTTGTCACCCGATTTCACGATGGCTTGTCTACATCCATTTTCGCGGTAAATTCAGAGCCTAAGCCATGGCCCAGGCTTTAGATAAACTGCGGTTCGCAGAATACAAATATCACCATCCACTTTCGCGGTAAATGCGGAGCCTGCGCCAGGGCCCAGGCTTTAAATAAGCTGCAGTTCGCAGAATACAAAATATCCCCATCATGTTTCGTGGTAAAAGCGGATCCTGACCCACAGCCCAGGCTTTAGATAAGCTGCAGTTCGCAGAATACAATATAACCCGCCCACTTTCGCGGTAAAAGCGGAGCCTGAGCCATGGTCCAGACTTTAGATAAACTCCGGTTCGCAGAATACAAAATATCTCCATCCACTTTCGCGATAAATGCGGAGCCTGAGCCATGGCCCAGGCTTTAAATAAACTGCGGTTCGGAGAATACCAAATATCCCACCCACTTTTGCGATAAATGCGCAGCCTGCGCCATGGCGCAGGTTTAGATAAACTGCAGTTCGTAGAATACAGCATAATATATCCACTTTCGCAGTAAAATCGGAGCCAGAGTCATGGCCCAGGCTTTAGATAACTGTGTTTCGCAGACTGGAAAATATCCCCATCCACTTTCGCGATAATGCGAAGCCTGAGCCATGGCCCAGGCTTTAAATAAACGGCAGTTCGCAAAATACAAAATACCCCCATCCACGTTGGCGGTAAAAACGGAGCCTAAGCCGTAGCCCAAGCTTTAAATAAACGACAGTTCGCAGAATATAAAATATCTCCATCCGCTTTCGCGGTAAGCGGAGCCTGAGCCATGGCCCAGGCTTTAAATAACTGCGGTTCGGAGAATACAAAATATACTGTCGCAATAAATGCGGAGCCTGAACTATGGCCTACGTTTTAAATAAACTGCGGTTCCCAGAATGCAAAATATGGTGTTTGTGTGTGTTAGTTACACATTCTCGAGAAGATGTGGCGGCTAGAGTCAATTCCAGACGAATGAAGAAATGCGCTAATTCTTCCATTCTTTAAAAAAGGGGACAAACGGGTGTGTTCCAACTACAGGGGAATATCGTTGCTCAACATCTCTTTCAAGGTGCTTGAGGCACTCGTCGCAAACAGGTTCAAAAAATCAAGAGATCTCCATACCAGAAAACAACAATGTGGATTTCGTCCGGGTCGTTCTACCGTCGACCAAATCATATCATTGCGACTCTTGCTCGAAACCAGACACGAGTTCCGAAAACCGACAGCTGTCTGCTTTGTAGATTTCAAAGCTGTGTTTAACTCTGTTCATCGAGCATCACTATATAAGCTCTTAGCCGCAGATGGAATGGAAACGAAACTCATAAAAATGATAGAAGTAATGTTTGAACCTTCATATTCGTATGTGCGGGTGAACAACACGGTTTCAAGCAAATTTGAAGTGATATCAGGAGTTCGACAAGGTTCGATTTTGCCACCACTTCTTTTTAACTACGCTGTCGATTATGTATTGAAGAACTCTATAGAAGAAGCTGACGGAGTTCTGTTTGGTGACACTGAAAAATTTACAGACGCGACTGAAATTCAACTGAAAACATTCCTGGATAGAGTTAACTGTTGCGGCCAACGAATAGGCCTTCGCATCAATGAATCCAAGATAAAAGTAATTAGCTGTTGCCTTGATGCTCCACCTCAGATATATTTGAATGGTCTTACGATTGATTATGTTGAAGAATTCAAGTACCTCGGCAGTCTATTTACCGGACAAGGTTGTAGTGATAACGAGATCCAACATCGTATTTCAAGTGCCAGGTCAACCTTTTGCAGTATGTATCGCCTATGGTCGGCGGACAATGTCTCCACTGAGACTAAAATGAAAACCTACAATGGTGCCATCCGAGCAATCCTGTTGTATGGAAGTGGTACATGGTCTACGAAAGCAACAAACATGCATCGTGGTTTGTTGCTTTCGTAGACCTGGAAACGCATACGGAGTGCTGACTTACGAAATCTACTCGGTCATACGAAGGAATTGAAGGTTATCCTTACGAAGACAAGAATAAGACTGCTCGGTCATATTCTACGTATGGACGACCAACGAATACCTAAACGGCTTCTTATAGTGGACACCCCGGATGATTGGAAACGTCCACGCGGTCGAGCGCTCCAAACATGGAAGAGACAATTGGCAAAAGACCTCTAGTATGCCTTTCGCCACATTCCAGCGAACCAATGGCGATTAAATCCCTTTCCGGCTGTGGAGGTGGTGGCCAGCGATCGAAATACTTGGCGTGATCTGGTTTATGGTTGGGCACCCTGGCTAGCCAGGGGCAGGTAACAGGTAACAGTTACACATTTTATGGTTTCATCATACACCCCAATTTACTCGTCAATTATGTAACATTATATAATTGGTGTTCCAAAGGAAAAAAGACTCTCATCATATTTTGACACCTCATAACTCCGATCTCCATAGTTTGGTTCCTTCAGGAATTGCAGAAAAGCCGGTATAACCTGAAAGTTTTAAGACTAGAACCCAGCTTGATTTTGAGGTAGTACTTTTTAAAGACAAGATACACAAGAAGATATTGAATTTAATTTACCTCCGCCAACGATTGAATTGTACGGCACACCAGCGTTTAACAGCGGTGGGGTTGCAACCGGAGGGGGTGACGACAACCCGTGTTCTTGACTAAACTGACTGAAACAGTAAACATTTGTGATAAAAAAACTATAGCCTATGAACTGCCCCTAAATTTGATGGCTGTAATGCTACCACCGAGAATACGTCTGAAAAATATGGCATTGTATGTCGTGAGCAGCATAAAAGGAAGAAATCTCGACATTTTGTCAACGTTTTCTGGAAATACTTCGCTACGCTGTCCGATGACAGTTTTGGGCAATAGAGAAGAAATCAACTCAGGAAGGTATAATTGCGAACCCGTATGCTCCGACCATGTGTGTGGCTGCACTGCGATATCGCAGAAAGAGAACTACAAATGAAATAAGCATGTCTGGTGTTTCATCTTATAACTAGAATTTGTAGCCACATTTTACATCTTTAGAAATCAAAAACTTTTTTAATAATTTGCAATAACAAAACCTGTAACAAAGACTACAAATGATTGATAGTAGCAAGTATTTTGCCCAACTTGGTGAATCTCTGCCAATATCAAATGTGGCACAATGCTCGTCGGTGCAATTCGACTGCCGAGAGGTGCTAAATTAGTTGCTTTTCGCCAGAATAGCTCAAACAAATTAAACAACGTCATTAATATTATGTTCGATTTCGCGTTTTAACTAGCAATTTCAATAGTGGTTCGTCCCTTTGCCATGATGGTGAATTCTGAGTAATGCTTATGTTATTTAAAGAGATGTACACAGCTAGATTGAGCATCAACATACAATATAAGCCGAATATCAGCTACGTTGCTAGAATAGTTGATATATAACAGCTTACTGGGTATTCATTCACTCACAATATGCACCTAACAATTGCATTCATATTGCTCAAGTTGTCGCAGAGATATTGCCGTTTTAGTGTATTTTGGGTCTCATAGGCCGTTTGAAAACCCGTTTTAACCCAACTCTATACCGTAAATAACGATAAAAACAGCATTGTTCTACTATTTATATGATAATTCCTCTACAACATGAGACCAATCAACCTATATAGCTGGAACGGTTGTAGAGATATGCCTCTTTCACATATTTTGGCCCTGGTGGGCTCATTTGAAAACCACTTTTGACCCAGATCCTAAATTCTAAAACACATATTTAGCAAAGCATAATATACAGTCCTATAGAGTTTTTACTGTATATAATTAGACGAATTAAGCTAAGATATCTCCACCATTTATCGATATACAATTTATAATGGTTTGTCGGATCCCTTTTTGACCAGAACCGCGCCCATTTGGCCCAATTTTACAGCTGGAAGGAGTTAAAATCCGTTTTAGCGTCTAAACAAATAGAGATTTTCAGCTTTCGAATGAAGTATCGCACGAATCCATCCGTCAGCCGAAGTTGAGTTTGTGTGTCAACGCCAAAAACTGATACTGCCGAAATTCACCACTCTGGCTGGCGAGACTTCATCGCTGCACTCATTCCATTCAATACAATTAAAATTCAACAACTATCATATAGGCTTAATATTAACTGTTTGAATTCAGACTTCTCCAAAATGGTGTGTGAGGCCTGGCATTTTGTACAGGGTGGCCGCTGGGCCCTCGAGGTAAAATTCAGGGTTTTTCAGGGTCCTCAACCGTGAAATTCAGGGTCATATATACGTAATATATATAATAATTAAGATACGTTATATTCTTACCGAAAATGTAGCTCCACAGACTGAGTTTGACTCCGGAGGCAAGGGTCGTCACTCCCAGTTCCACGCTTCTTCGTGGCCGTTGCCGTCACTACAATGTATTGTTACTGTTTGAGGGAATGTTCTATTTCCTGAATTTGCACCGCTAGTTCTCTCGATTGCGCGGCATTTTGTTGGTCAAGAGCTCGCTTTTTTGCCTTTAATTCCTTCAACGCATCTTCATCAACCTTTCTTTTGCGATTCGTTGCTTCAGCAATTCTGGACTCGTTTGACTGCTTGGTTTCCAATGCTAGTCGGTAACGTCTGCTAGCAGATACCACTGATTTCATCAACTTCGGACTCAGTTCAACCTTAAGAGGACCTCCAACAAACCGAACAGCATCATACACTGTACGCTGTGCCACAATGGATTCCTCTTGTTGATTTTCAACGAGCATATCGGAGTTAACTGAAAAGCCACTTTCCACAGTGGCGTTACCGTGCGACATTATAAGTACTTGCTTCACAACCTGCCACAAATCGTTCCAATTGTTACGGCCCTCCAACAAACTCGTGTACAAATCGTCCAACCGAGAATTCTGACATTTGAAGTACCCCAGACTGCCAATAACCGTGGAGTCGCTACAGAAATCATCAAACTGTGCTTTTACTTTGTCTGCCTGAATAGTAGATATACGATTACGTTCAATCAATATCGTGAGTAAGCCATCCATTCTGCTGCGAGCCAAAGCAGGTGAACTGCTGATCAATGTTGGTGATAAAGCACTCGAGCTCTTAACAAATTTATAACGAATAGGCGCTCGTTCCATTATTTTGGCAACCACCGCACGAAGAAATTTTCGACAATCAACCAAAAATCCCACACGTAACAATTGACTGATCTTCGGGTCTTTCAGAGCAGTCCTGCTGCCAAAACCTAATTCAACCGTTGTCAGCATTTGCTCGTCTTTAGATTTTCATGTAAATCGACCAACTTGGTGTCAGAGTTGGCAGCGGCTAGAACTTCTCGCTTAATATAATAATCCATCAAGGTTCGCACAAGTTTCATGAGCGATTCATAAAGCATGGGAAACACGGGCATCGGTGTTTGAAATTGAATAAGAAACGGTTCCAACAGCCCATAAATCCAAAGAAAGAAATTTAGTTTCGCAAGGAAGAGTTTATCGTCCATAACAGCTTTCCTAACAGTATCATAAGTCAAACTCTGTGGTGGCGACTTAATATTTTCAAACCACTTACGCAGAAAGGGAAACATGGCGATCGCACCCTCAGCTACTTTCCCATTTTCGATCCATCTGACGATACAAAATTTCAGCGGCCACATCTTCGAACCCGTTAGCTCAGTGTACAATGCTCGCCTCGACGGAGTATCTTTCAGAAGCCAGTACAGTGAGCGAAGAAATGTGTTGATTTCCCACTTGACGACCCGATTGCCGTTTTGAAATGCTCCGCTAACAACGTGGAGACCACAAGTGCCCGTGTCAATTAACGACGGCTCGCCGACACACATACACAGTTCATTTTTGAGGTCATGGTAGAACCTGTGATTGACGTTTGGCCCATCCATAGATATCTGTTGAACTTTGGACATGGGAATAGTCCCTAGACCATCTTTGAAACATTTTGGTATATCAGCCGCGGTTGCTCGGTCCATAAAAACTGAAGTCAAATAGCTTGACCTTACTCTATTTGTCGAATAGTCCCAAAAACGAACATGTAAATCCATTTGACCGCGCTGGGCTACTTTGTTGAGCGCCTCATCGAAGCAAACAACAAACTCTCTGCATTATTCAAG
This sequence comes from Trileptium ribeirensis, assembly GCA_030248225.1. Classification (NCBI taxonomy): domain Eukaryota; kingdom Metazoa; phylum Nematoda; class Enoplea; order Enoplida; family Thoracostomopsidae; genus Trileptium; species Trileptium ribeirensis. The sequence goes on along the minus strand of JASANE010000352.1, from coordinate 22,519 downwards.
ATTCGCTATCAACTGTTCCTTGAAAAATGGTGCTAAGCCAAACACGATAGTGTAGCGTATTTTTGTCTTCTTAAGAGCGAATTCTTGTGCTATGCTGCTATCGGGGAACATAGCTCTAAATGTATCTGCCAAATCGTCAGCCGAGCGATATGACATGTGTTGATGTACAACTTTCATCGCCCACAATGCAGCAGCACGCTCTGCATGATATTTGGCATCAATGGTGGAGACACACGCCTTCGAAACACGTGACGTAGTATCGCTTTTGTCGGACGCAACAGTAGTATTGTCTTCAACATTGTCTATTGCTGTGATCGTAACACTTTTAGCTTGGGGCACGAAAAAGCTTGCAACAGCCCTCTGAGATGCAACTGCACGTTCCATGTTCTGATGTGCTGTCGACGCGCCATGGCTGCGTAAATTGTCGAGACCGCCTTTGGAAATGTTGATTTCCTTGCAACAATAATTGCATTTTGCAAAGAATGGACGTCCCGGTACAGCTGCGACCCATTTCCCAAACTCATCATGCTTAGTCCAAGAAAACTGAAATCTCGATATGCTATGACCTTTGTTATTAGGCATACTGATACTAAATTAACTTTACCGAACTAATAACAGATTGCTAAAACTGAACTAATTTCTGAAAACAGTCAACGGTAAGACGTTACGAGCCTGTGACATGCCCGGTGGATTCACACGTTCTGCGATGAATTGATTTTTTATCGTATTAGAAAAGCAAAAATAAGCATGGACCCACGAAGTTTGTCTTGACATCAATGAATGAACATTATATGTGGTTGGGATGGAGTCAGCAGCATTGTGCACGATTCAACTAGCTATGCATTGTACGCCAACGCTGCTGCAAACGGGAGGACAGTGAGCCGGCAGGCACTGTAGGGAACGGCTAAATTAACTAAATTTCGACAGGTCCATGCTTAAAAAATTTGAGGCTTTATTTTCAGGTTTTTAGTATTCTATCTTGATCATACATAGGGTCATTCTCCTCAATCTGCTATGTTAGGCGCCATCAATCTTCTATCTCTTAGACCTATTTTCATGGGTTTTTGGCTATTTCAGGGTCTTTCAGGGTTTTTTCCAAACTCAGGGTTTCTCAGGGTTTTCCAGGGCTGCGGCCACCCTGTTTGTAGTACCTTTGGATGGGACCCTCGTGGCAAAATTTTTGTCTCCGCCTGGTAAAAACATCAATTAATATAAAAGCTTGACAAAATTAAAAAAATCCCTTTATGAAGTTAAAATTTGATTATTTTAAGCTAAAATTGGTTGAAAAGTTATTTTTAAAATAAATAGACATTTCTGCAGCGTCATCTCTGTGGCCATTTATTACCGTTTTTCGCTAAAGAATAAACTTGGAAAATTTTTAGATTTCGACCCCGGCTTCGCCTCCCAGTTCAACCCTGGGTCCCCAATTGTTCACATTCCTTAGCAAAATCAAGTTCCGAACCAAAGGGATGCCGGTTCATGCGCTTTGGCAAAATTTTCAGAAGAATAGAGAAGCCAGTGAACTTGGCATTTTTAACAGTTATCATACACAATAATTTACAATAACGACATGCGCACGCACTAGTCCGAAACAAAGGCAAACCGGTGCATGCACTTTGGCAAAATTTTCAGAAGAATAGAGAAGCCAGTGAACTTGGCATTTTTAACAGTTATAATACAGAATATTTACATTCACAACATGTGCACGCACTAGTCCGAACCAAAGGCAAATCGGTGCATGCGCTTTGGCAAAATTTTCAGAATATAGAAGCCAGTGAACTTGGCATTTTTAACAGTTATCATACACAATAACTTACAATCACGACATGTGCACGTACTAGTCCGAACCAAATGCAAACCGGTGCATGCGCTTTGGCAAAATTTTCAGAAGAATAGAGAAGCCAGTGAACTTGGCATTTTTAACAGTTATCATACACAATAATTTACAATCACGACATGTGCACGTACTAGTCCGAACCAAATGCAAACCGGTGCATGCGCTTTGGCAAAATTTTCGGAAGAATAGAGAAGCCAGTGAACTTGGCAATTTTAACAGTTATCATACACAATAATTTACAATCACGACATGTGCACGTACCAGTCAAACAAATTGCAAAATAAATATTGCGCGATTTTTTTTCTTTTAATAAATAGATTACGTAGTGAGTAAATGTTATAACGGTTGGTAACATCAAAGTGCATTAGAAAAAAGTATGGTATTTAAACTGTCCCGTCATACATGAAAGTCGGTTCACCTCGGGTCGGAAACCACCTAGTTTGACAAGGGGCGTCTGACCGAACCAGCACAGAATAAACGGGTGCAACCAACCCCTCACAACTGAGCGGAGTCCGAAAATTTATTCATAGATAAAACGCTGGGCTTCGGTGAACATAACATTGCAGAGCAAGCTACGACATGTGGTAAACCCTGCGCGAATAGCAATTGAGCAACCATTAATTTTTCGACAAACTGCTCACGAACTATTCACGAAAAACTTGCATTTATTTGTACTGTAGCAATAATTTTGGGCCGTTGGTGGCTTGACAGCATTATCAAACTGTTATACCGCAGCATTCGGTATTGTTAATTTATCGAAAACACGACATTTCTTTGTTTTTGTCATCTGAAATTTTGATTGAATCCATTCAACTTAGCGCATCCCCTCAGCTCCACAATTTTATTGCTGAACCCGGGGCGCAATATTGTCCAACGCCGTCGTAAACACCTGGGTAAAACAGCCCTAATAATATGAAATTGGCAGCGCTTGTCAACTTTACGGGCAATACGTTATATGGTTACCAAAACAACTGCGCAGGGCAGGAGAGAAGTAGGAACAACTCACAGCCAGACTATCAAGCACGGCGCATCCTACACTTACGGCCCGAAATGTCGCATGTGCCAAATTGTCTAACAACTGGTGCATTAACGTTCATTACGAACAACCAAACAGGAACAAACTACGTATGAACGATTTGTGTAAACAATAAACTTAAAGCTACCACGAAATGGCTACACTGACTGGCCTGTGCATAGGTGGGTAGTGGATTCCAAATCCCCCATGTTCGTGAGATTTTCCCTCATGCAGGTCGGGCACTCAGCCGAAACACATGTTCAGAATTAACATGTTCAGAAAAACACAAAAATTTTTCATGTCAGAAAATTTATGTTTTTAAACGCAAAATGTTTTTAAACATTAATTACCACTATTTCTGATGCTAAATCGACTTTTATGCACGGCAGTAAAACTACTTGAAAATATAGAATTATTTAGTATCTTTAAGCATAATATACCACCCCCCACACTTTGAAATTTTGCCAGATAATGAACATGCCACCCACTTTTTAGAGGGCTGTGGACAGGTCAGAATGGGTGTAACTATGTTATGCTGTACCTTGTAAAGCCAAGTCGTTGAGGTGTCGTTGGATTCGAGCGACATGACGAACCTCCGCCCGTACCGCTGCTACTGCCATGCCTTGCCACAGGTTTCACAATCTTAAAAGCAATAGAAAAATTAATTATTCGGTTCGCGCGTGTGCAAGCCATTGATGAATAACAACACATTTTGGCAATACCATTAGTGTTGGGGTTAAATCATAAATACTTACAATGTCACCTTGACAAAAATTATCGCAAAAGGCCAATGTGTCAGTGCATCCGTGGTATCATCCACAGAGTGGTTAAAAATTTACGCATAGCATTAACGACGATTTTGACTAACATTGCAAAACAATATATATGCTTACGTCAAGGGTCAAATAAAACTAGACAGGAGGTTGTAAATAAACAGGAGGAATATGGGGATATAAAATGATTGAAAACGTCCAACGTATGGCTACCAAGCTTATTCCTGCTATTCGACAGCTTTCTTGCGACGATCGTTCATTCTACCTCGGTATCAAGAAGCTGGAGACTAGACGAATACGTAGCGATCTTATATTGGTGTACAAAATTAATCATGAGGGTGTTGGTTTGGATTCCACTAGATTCTTCGCCGATGGATATGCTGGTACCCGCAGTAACAACTTTAAGCTAGAGACTGTAGACATTCCTCGCTTGGATGTACGAAAACATTTCTTCTCTCATCGTGTAGTCCACTTATGGAACGCTCTTCCTTTTGATGTATTAACGCTCCTTCACTGTCATCGTTCAAACGCAAACTACTTGACGCTGATGTATTACGTTCTTAATTTAAAAATAGTATTTTGTCAATCTCAATCGAGCCTCGTTCCGATGCGAGGCGTAACTTCCCTCCATTATGGTCAATCGTTGCGCCAAAGGAACATTACATCTCGAATATTACTACGCTTGAAATTGTACCATGGAGGGGAAAATGGTACGTAAAAAGGAGCTTACGTCGTAACCCAATTATATAAGTGATTTCTCGTCTACTACAGCTCTACAATTATAAGATGGCATTTCCTGGAAAACGCAGCGTCATAATTCCTTTAATAAACTTACGTTGCACTCTACTCATGTTTGTAACATTTAATCCGACCTAGAAAAACATCTAAACCATCAACATCAAAGACATTTCTAAACTGTGCAATGTGAAGCTTAGCGCGAGTATCGGCACTGCACCAACGCTCAGACAACCTGCAAAATGATGCTATCCAAAAATAAAACAAGATAGGAAACTAATTCAATAATTAGCGAGAGTTGGCTATTTATTAGGCTACGGTCGGTTAAACTATTTTACGATTAACAATTAAAACAAGACTAAATTGTTTACTTCTTCACTTGTACTGATACGGCGCGACTGGTCTTCCGAATCTTTACTCGAAACAGACGAGTCCTGAAACACAATGTATAAAAAATCTTGAATTTTCCTTAATGAACATCACTAGCTCAAAAACAGCTGTTTAAGTGCTTTGAGCCCGTACATTTTTACACAAAACAACATTCAAAACCTATATTAAAATGTTAAAATTAGATAACAATTATATAACACAGCTAGGCAACTGATATTATTTTGGTGTAAGCCGAACGCAATAAAATTTGATGAAAACACGGTGTCTTGACAGTTCAGTTTCATCATCATCTAAGCTCACACGAGATTGGTATAAAAAATTTGTAGACGATATATGAGAGCGGCAGCATAACCGACGACGTACCGCACTGCGATATCGGTAAGACATAGTAGGAAAACAGATTACAAATCATATCAACACCCTTGTCACAAACCGTTTGTTACACACAGGTATTTTTCGAATCTGGGAAAACTTACCTTCGAGACACCGGCCGATGTCGATCCGCCGCCACCGCTCGCCGCGGCCAGCTGCGACGCCAAGCCGGGACTTGGCGACGGTGACGATGTCGACGCTGTCGTTGCTGTTTCGGATGTTGTCGCTTCTTGTTCTTCAAGTGAACCGATGTGTGTTACGTTGCCAAGTTGGAGTGCTGCAAAACACAAAATATACCATTATTATTATCATCACAGCGCAGTATTGTTATTATGCATTATTATATGGCCAAACTAAAGCGGGGAAGTGGACCATCGTTCCGCCATTTTATGCAAACAGATAAGCTTTGGCTTCTCCTATATAACCCCTAGGTATTTTCCGCGGTGACTACGAATTAGTATGTTTTTCTCTTTATGCCTAGAAATATCCGAATCTCCCTATGTAGCTTAAAATTCTCAAATGTTTGAGTAAAAATTTTGCTGGCTCATTTATCCCTAAAACTGTCATATTAAATAAACTTCTGAAGTTCAATATGTCCGGATAGTTTTTTCACCGAGAATGAGTAAAAACGGTCATGTTGACTCCACAAGATCGTCCACCCAGGTTTCGAAAACTTGTAAATAGGCGCCAGTGTAACTCCAGTTCATATTCAGGCCGAAACTACCGGATTCAGCTGAACTTACTGAGTTCATCGATATCAAGATTGAGATCGTCGTAGATAAACTCGTTTTCTTCGAAATCCGGCTCCAAACTATTATCAATATAATGATCGACATCGTCTTGCACGTCTTTAACCTAAAATTCTAGGAAACGTCGACATTTCAACGATAGATTAATAACAGCTATAGCAATTCCATTACTAATAACTGACAAAATATTTAAATATACATTACGCACAATTGAAAATTTTTCCCAAATTGTAACTTGTGCTCGATGGCAGCAGATCAACTATTTTACAGATTAAAGAATATATGGGAGCTGGAAGGGTCAGGCTAGTGGCCTAAAAAGCCGGCACAGTTACAGTTAAGAAAACCCAAACATTTGAATTCAGTTAGTACTGTTCGCATATTAGTCAGTGTGCATACAAACTGCACATGTTACATCATTTTCCGTCAAAAGGAAGACTATAAAATTATTGCTGCTGCATCATAAAAACCAGTTTTGATCAAAAAATTCCAATACTAGTTTCAATCTTTGGTTTTATAAGCTAGCTACATTCCGGAAAAACCGTAATTTAATGCTCAGCTATTGGTATAAATAAGTTACGCAAAGCTACTCACGCTATCTACACTGAGCCCGTTGTTGTCAAGCAGACGCATAATGCACTCGAGCCTTTGTATATGGAACTTGTGTTTCTCGAGATGATCTTTGAGCGCATCGACTTTGTCTTGCTTCTATAACAAACAAATCATTTAATCTAAATACTCGCACGGGGAACGAACACAAACAGAGCTTAATGACCATTCTGACGCCACAAACTGAGCGCTGCCTGACCTCGCTTCAAAGTCTAGAAATGATAGTGAGCCAGCAATATATTATGGACTGTGTCACTGCTGACATTTTCAAAACCGCCAGTGTTTATTACTTCGTACAATGAACAAAGGGTAGAAACGTCCGAACTTAACAAGTAACTTCTTTCAGGAAAAAGTAGTATTTCAAGAGACATTTGCACGTTGTATGCCTTAATTGTTGCCGTAGCACATGACTAGAAACGCCGCTGCTTTAATTAGCAAAAATGGCAACACGTAGAATTATTCTAGCACCCTCTGCGTACGATTTAATTACCAAAACACTAATTTTCCCTTTAATTTTATCAACTTTATTAACAAAATGGTCGCATTTGTCAAGGTTTATCATCAAAATGCAACATATCAGACAGGTCTAACGTCCCAGAGGAATAATGTAATATTTACCAATGTAATTAAAAACAATGAATCCAGCGTCTTTAATAGGCCAAATAAAACTACAATATCACCGTTCACCATCAGCACAAACAATACTCTCCTGTCGTCAATGGTTAGACATTTCAGCATGGGATAATTTTAAGCTTAAATCGAAAACCACCGATGAAAGTGTTGTACAGAGTTGTAGCTTCATACCAGGGGATTATGACGTATACAGGCTTCCATCCTTTGACACGAAAGTTTTCAACTTTGAAACACATACGGCTTAACTGAAATCATAGTTTTCAATCGATATCGGTTTGTTAACATTGGGACCACGCGAACAAAATCCTTGCTCGGTGCATAATTTCCTTTTATTACGCGTCAAATAAAATGTGCAGAACTCAGTTAATACAACCATGAGCTATGAGCGACCACAGACAAAAAAGAATTTTCCCACAGCTGAAATATATTCAAGAAAACTGCGCTAGTTGCATTTCAATTGTTGGTTGCTCGGCAAAAAAGAAACCGCTCCATAACAGAACCCACAACATTTCAGGGCCAGTAGCGCCACTAGTGATAACTATCAGTCCGGTTGTGAACTCACACACAGGTTTTTCCACACACTTTGCTTGTACTTCTATCACTATTTCAACAAAATCATAGATTTTTCTTGATAATTTTTAGGGTTTGGAAACACAGCACTGTCGAGTGTGACTAAATTCAAAAACAAACATGACTAGGTTACGGCTGCGATTACATAAAAATCTGTTGATCACGTCATGTGTGTATACGGTTTGAAGTACATTTCCAACAACAAAAATATTCATTATTGAGAAATACTTGAACATCATGCTAGAGGTCTACGACATTTACTTTTTCTCCGGCAATGAGAAACCCAGCAGGAGGAATTAAACGACCTGAACAGAGTCGCGTAGTACTGGCTGAAAAAGGTATTCTAATAATAAGCGCACTCTGCATCTAAAACCTAGGTTTTACATCAAAACAACTCCCTCGCACAAAGAACACCTATGGGAAGCTTCCCCGCATTAGTCCAATCGCACCTACGTCAACGTGTCATAAATGTTAGCTAGAGCTCAAACTAAAAAATAGAATAGCGAAAATGAAAACACATTTACACTTACATCCTTATCAATTTTCTTGCGTTTGCCTGACGAGCTGACAGATTCAATCTCGCTTTCAAATTGATCACACTGTTGCGTTAACCGGTCAAGAGATTCCTACAACAGTATAAGAGCACACCTAGCCAGTCACCTGATTAATAACGCCGAGGGTCAAATTAATTTACAGGTATTCAGAGCATGGGGTACCAAAAATCATGATCACTGCAAACCCCGTGATGTGTGAAAAAATTGATGTCGATACAACGATATCTACCTCAACTTACGAACCTGTTGTAAACAACAAGCACTATGCTACACATAATCAGAAGTTGATGAAGACATTCAACCACAATTGATATATCTATCTAATCCAGCTAACCCTGACTATACCGCCGGGCTTCCGCTATTTATAGAAGGCTGGCTTCTCATATCCGGCCGCTAACCCCTATTGGCCTCCTCCATTGGAATGTTTAACTCCTCAAATCTTTGATTTGGAGAACGAGAAATCTCATCACGGATTAACGTAAAGTTCAATTTTAACAAATTTTGGCGTTTGTAACCCATCCCAGCCATGAAGTGAAGTAATACTAACACAGACATGAATATAAAAAGACACATATATGTAAATATATACAAAATATATCCCTTTACTAACATTGTCTCCGTTGGGCTCAGATTGCCAAAGCTCCGTCAAAACGTCAACAGTGCCTTATTTTCTGAACAATAAATAAAGCAACGACAATACGCAAATATATATGCAGTAATAAATTTAGAAACGGAATTGTATAACTACAAACAAAGCGAACAATCGCTTGATACATATGTAATTGCCCTCAAAGCTAACGTTCTACCTAGCAGTTATTATGCAACTATAGATAATCTTTTATATACTTGGATCCAGCACATAACGTCTTCCTTTTCTTTTTCTTTCGGATCGAATTTTTGCTCCGCCGTTAGCCCCGTCTTGCTATAGGCTTTGGTCTTGGTTTCACGCTCCACCACTTTAAACTGCTCCATTTTCTGCAAAATAAATAGTTTTCCAATCAACAGAAACGGTAGTAGAAAGAAAGCAATCTGGTTTATATACTAATGTTCAGACAGATATTCTTGCATAACCGAAAGTTTAGACTCGTTCTGCGATAAATATATAAGTCTATTCACAATGATATATATATAAATGAAAATAAATATATATAATCAGCAACTATATAAAATCAAAACCCTATTCTATATTGTCACAATACCCACAAAACGCAAGCACAAACCAAAAAACATTTCCCTGATTTAAGCTTTATTCCCCAACCATCCGTACACTTCGCTAAGGTAGCGGTTATTATTTAACCAAACTTGCCTGCTCTATCAGTTTTCTCTTATCGATCAAAACTTGCTTGTCTTTGATTTCGTTCGACGACAGCCATGTTTTAATGTGATCACGAAGACGCTGAAACCAAAAACAAGCACCATGAAGAGTCGAAAAAGAAGACCCAACTTCAATAGAAAAATATGACAATAAACACTTCATTTGGCTTCCATTTGGATATTGCAGATCGGCAATATTATAGGCATGCATGATCATTGAGGTGGGCAGGTGGGGTTACACCCTGAGGTACGAATGCTCACCCCCTCATGATAGATCGTCCAACCCTCCTGGCGACGTGACAGGCCTCGAAACCAACCTTCCAGCCGACTGGGTGAATTCCCCCCGATGACCCGACCACCCCCGAGACGTTGGACCTTGAGCATGTATGATTATAAGGTATATATTTGTTCTGAGTTAGCAAAGCATTCTTTCCGATAAGTGACGAAATTTATATGGTAGATTTATCAAAAACTGAAAAAACGGCTAGTAAATTTCCGGTTAAGCTCAAAAACTATGAAAAAGAACTTATAAGAGAATTCTACAATAGGACCCGAATTTTGAAACTGGGCGGGGACCGATATATTTCACTATCAGCACAACTATAACAAGACCAATTATGCTTACGTCCAGGCGCTTCCGTTTCGAGTAAGCCTTAGGGCCTGACAAAACTTTCCGGGTCATCAAAGTCATTTTATCGACTCACATTTTTGGTATTGTTACAGTATCACACAAATCAAAACCAATACTAGCTGGTACCTGTGAGAATTCAAAAACTTAGTTAGTAAAGTCATTGGTTGTAATATCGATTTGGTCTGAATCGAAGCTTTATGTGTTCTCATCGCTATACATTTTCACCACAAAGAGCTGGACTGTCGGGGGATAAAAGTAAAAACGTAGCAAGATTTTCTTTCTTGTCGTAACAGAAGTGAGTAGGGCGGTTCGCATGCACAATTTTTGTACATCATTTTGATACACAATGCTTCTATTACAGACTTAAAAAACGCAAACCCAAACATGTTACCATAGTTGTACCTAGGCGACTTAGCCAGAGCGTCTGTGTGCAAACAACGAAATATGCTTTTATATAGAAGTAGAGCAAGCCATATAGGTAATCGTTTGGGACGAATAAAAACTCTATTTCACTATAAAAACCTTTTTTAACATATCTGCTATCATTTTATTACAGTTCGTTTTACTAAATTCTGTTCGGGACGAAACGACCATTTGTTGTAATAGTTTTTTCACTATACGCGAATTCCCAATTTCAACTGTACTACTATAGATATATTACCAATTACTGCTATGTGAATGACACGCAAAAAAATTTACCCCGCCGCAAATCCTAATCTTAGCCTACTGTTCCCAGTTTTGGCATACCTGTAGCTTTTTGATTTCTTTCTTTAAATCGGCTTCATATTTTTCCTTTTGATTTACATTGGCGGCTTCTTGTACCTAAAAGATATAATAAATTGTCAAAATTTTTCGTATGAAATAAGCAAGTTAAAAATTTTCATGGTGAATATTGACATGCTCCACAAGAAATTATAGACACAAACGTGATTAAAGAATATTTTGTTGTAGAAATTTTAATTTTGTTTTCCAGATTTATAACCGTCAATGCAGATCATTCATTACGTTTGACATCTGTAGCATAGCCATTCCTACGCAATCTGCACGTGTAATTTTAATCCGGTAAACATTTGTGTTTTACTGCTACACAAATGAATAGCCACGTACTATTTTTTACTCAATTTATCTCCTTTTTTTCTGAAACAGTAGTAGCTGAGGTGTTCTGGTGCCAAGTTAGCTAAGTTACACACAAGTATATATACCTTTTTCCACGTATCGTCGAAAATTTCTACTCCTTCTGCAATCTTCTTCAAACATCGGTCAATTTCAACTAAAATTCAGTGTTCTACAGTTAGAAAATTTATAGCACAAATGAAACAATCTCGGCAAAACATAAACCAAATCAATAAAACCGATTAAAGTCTGGCGGCTTCGCCATTAACATGGAAGCTATGAGAACCGGTTAACTATGAACCACACAAATTCCTAATGCTATCATAGTCGCTTGTTCACAATTTTCCTAAAGGTGGGGGTGGTGATTTTGGGGTCATCACATTTATTCTTCTTAGAGATTTCAAAATGGAATGGGACAATTAATTTTATTTGTTATATATTTCCAGGTACTTTTAACTGTCGTATAAATAGTTTAAGACTATAAAACATCGTTTTTAGCATTAGAAATCCCTGGCTGGTCCAAAGTGGGGGGCCGGCATTTTCGGCTGCCCCCCCCCGCTCAAAGGCTTCTGCTGATGAAAATAAACGTCCAAACGCGACAAAATCTGACAAAAAATTGGACGCCGGCAAAATCCGGCACTCCCCTGCAGGTGAAGCGGCCCCCCGGCTATAATTTCCGACGTTTGGACTAGCCAGAATTCAAGTAAATTATTGTTTACAAACTACTTAGTATATTAGGTACTTGTCTCATGGCCTAGAAAGTGAATTCTGAGTATATATAAAACACCATTTACAACTTATCTTAACACAACCCTGCTCGACAGGTGAACTCAATAGCAAAGCATATAGCTATATAGAGCATTGCTTTCTAAACAAAATGAGCCCAATATTAGCCGAATCGTTCCAGTGGTTGAGCAGATGTGGCCAATTTGGTGTTTTCGGGGTCCCAAGGGCCCATTTACAACGTATCTTAACCCAACCCTGCCCGACAGGTGAAGTCAATAGCAAAGCGTTATATATAGCTATATAGAGCTTTGCTTCCTGAACAAAATGAGTCCAATATTAACCGAATTGCTCCAGTGGTTGAGGAGATGTGACCAATTTGGTGTTTTCGGGGTCCCAAGGGCCCATTTACAACGTATCTTAACCCAACCCTGCCCGACAGGTGAAGTCAATAGCAAAGCATCGTATATAGCTATATATACATAGAGCTTTGCTTTCTGAACAAAATGAGCCCAATATTAACCGAATCGCTCCAATAGTTGAGGATATATGGCCAATTTGGCGTTTTCGCGGTCCCAAGGGTCCATTTTAAAACCCATTTTGACTGAAGCCTGTAGCGTAGGTGACCTCGGCAACAACAACATCTACATAGTTATAAAGCTAAACGTTCTGAACAAAATGAGCCCAAATGCGGCCAGATTACTCCGGTGGATGTCGAGATATGACTCGTAACGTGTTTTGGTGGGATCCCTAGGGACCCTACCTGGGCCCTTTTGAACCCCATTTGAGGGGAAAGTGGTTGGAATCGGTTTTTGCGTCTAACTAAACGGCACAAATAGAGATTTCAAGGTTTCAAATGATGTGTGATCTGCCTGTCAGAAGTTGAGTTATGCATGTCACCCAAAAAACCCACAAACAGACTATGCCAAATTTCACACTCCTGGTTAGTAAGAATTCTTCGCTTCGCTCATTTCACTCACTCAGAATTCAATAAGAAAACATAATTTAGCGACATTGTTAAATCACGGATTTAGATCAAAAGAACATGGGGTTGGATTGATGATTGGGGAGACGAACATGTGTGATTTGAAAATTGGGACATTCCCCCTCTTTGAACATGTAATTTATAATATGAACTGTCTGTCAGTTGTAAAATCGACGACAAAAGCTTTCAAAATTATGGTCAAACCAAACCAAAACTTATACTAAATCCACCGTAAATCACATATTTATGTCGACATCCTCAAGGAGCAATATCCAGGTATATATGCGTGAAGCAATTTGATAACAACAACCGAACCTTTTAGCTGTCTGTTATACATCTATATATCTATATATATGTAATGTTTCAAAGGATACGTAAATTTTAACGATGGCGGGTTAGTCCCTCTGAGAAAAGGTAAGTTAGGAGCGGTGAAACTGTTTTAATAGCATCTCCAAGCCTCGCCAAAAAACACGACGCTGAGGCACTCCCCGACGGAACTTAAGATTTTAAGCCCTGACAAGGTAAATGAGCACCTAAAACACGGCTATTTCCAACTTATGTTGTCGGCCATAGTGTACACTTATTATAAACAGAATTATATACCACAACTCGCTACGTTTGCTGTAATGTTTGCAGTACAGTTGGACATATACTAGCTGCTACTTGAATGATGACCGAAGCAGAACGAAATTTGACCTATTTTTTCAAGTCGCAACCTCAAGGCGCAAATATATATATTTGAACTAGACTCTCCAAACATGAGCAGGGAGCCCAAACCAAGTATACCAACTTTATTGAGACTCTCCCAACTCGTGAGATATTACCATACATACTTACTTATAGGGAAAGGAGCTTATCCACCCTTGTAGCTCGACACCACTATCTCGGAGACCCCGAACCTCGCTTCTGGGATGTAGTCCGATAAGACCTCACCTCGACCTAAAGGCGCGCCGAAAATTATGAGAAAATACGCAAAAATTGGGGAAAATTTGGCGAAAATCTGAGGAAAATAGGCAAACATTCGAAAAAAACTGAGTCCCAACAATTTCGAAAATTTATCACCCGTGCCGAAGACCGGTTGCTGCCCGCCTGAAGAGGCTGAAAGCCTCGCCTCACACCCAAAAACTCCCAAGGGCATCGCTATCCTCCAGGGACCTTGAGCATGTATGCATGTTACAGCAGGCTAGAGCAGCTCACCTCGACCCAAATGCGCGCCGAAAATTATGCGAAAATAAGAAAAAATTGAGGAAAATTAGGCGAAAATCGAAGGAAAATTGACAACATTCGAAAAAACTGACTTCCAACAATTTCGAAAATTTATAACCCCTACCGAACACCGGTTGCTGCACGCCTGAGGAGGCTGAAGGCTACACTCACACCAGGGAGTAACCGGAATTCTGGTTCCGGCGAAAATCGTGTTCCGGTTGCGGTTCTTGCAAAGGGCAAAAACCATACCGGAACCGTAATTCCGGTTTAAAAATTTTGTTTGAAATTTTCCACGTTTTTTGCTTTATCCTGTAATCCAAACATATCTAATATATATTATACAATGATCAAGCTCCAATACAACCAAGCAAAAGAAAAGATTAACTAACCAATTTGCCGTGTAAAACGTAAGTAGGGCACATAATTTGAGCAGAAATTTTCCATAATAACATGCAGGAGTTTGTTAAATCAAAGCCAGGTCGATGCTTGTAGCAGCTATTTTACACATCCAGAAGCTTGTGGGATACGTTTGAATTAAACCGGTCCAACTCGGTAACAGAGTATGGCTTACGCATAAGTACTTAGGGTATACTTGGCTAACATAAATTGCGTCAGGCACCCCCCAGTGCGCTTGTAAACTTGGTAAATCAGTCTAAATTGAAGTAAACTAACGTTATCTGCAACGCAGCTAGAAACTGCTTTCTTGGCAAAGAACTGTATTTATTGAAACTGTGCGAGCAGCATCACAGTGTGTCTCATTTATAGCATTTTGATTAGACAGTTATCATCATTATCATCTAATTTACGGGCACTGTTTGTCCAAAACTTACGGGCACTAGCCTAAACAGTGTCCCTGACCACTGATCAGAAAATTACCTTCTATCTATTATTTTCTCTTAGAATCATATAATATAAACCAATAATTTTAAGTTTCCTACAAAAGAACGTGTAACAAACGTATGTGTAGTAAAGGGAGGCGACTGCAGACACAGCGAAAGTGTGTATTCTACGCTCCAAGCTTTGTAAGCATATTCGATTTGACGCAGTATATGCAATGGTGTATAGTGGAAGGTATTTTTGCTCTGGGTGTCCCAAAATCCACATATTTGATCGATAAATAAACATTATTAGCTTCCTCAGTCTGTTTAAAGTTTCAGAAAGGCAATAATACCATCGCAAACATTAAGTTTAATGTAATAGTTATTTTTAATGTATTTTAAATCCACTATACCTTCATTTCATCCATCATCTGTTTTACTATATATAAATTTCGAAGACCAGGTTCTGGTTCCGGTTCCGGATTAAATGGACGGTTCCGGTAAATTTAGTTCGAGAGCAATACGTATTTTTAGGTTGTACTTCGTTCAGTTACGTATTGCTGTAGTTCCCATTATTAACCATTTACTCGATTTTAATACAATTTTAAATCCGTTTGCGCTAAACTTTCATGTTACTACATTTCTTCTCCTCTATCAAAATATATATTGTTTGAGTCTGTTAATAACATAGATAATTTATATTAAAATTTTTAGTATTTGCAGCAAAATCAGCTTATCGTTAATAATTATTTCAAATATAATCTCGTTTTAAGCATAAATTACATTACTAATATTTTACAATTATTAACGAAATAAATTATTTAAGTTTGCAGAATACATTTATATAAACAAATAATAATTTACATTATTGAGTTCCAATACAATATAGCTAATAATTTATACGTTATGCTTTAATAACTTTTTAACTAATAGTCGTAAAGTTATCAAAGTTGGTAACTATATGTATTCGAGCATGCTCTTTCATATTATGATATTTATATGCAAATCAGTTACATAGCTAATAAGTTATACATTATATGCAAATATCCTTATAACTATATATTGTAAAGGTATGAACTTGGTAACTATATGTATTCGAACATTCTCTTATTTATAGGTAAATTGGTTACATAGCTAATAAGTGATAAGTTATATTTCAATATCTTTTTAATAAATAATAGGAACTCTACCAAAATTTATATCTCTAGGTTTTCAAATACGCTAATTTCATTTCTATATAAATATGTTAAGTTACATAGCTAATAAGTTATAATTATATGCTATCCTTATAACTTATAAAGTAACAAAAATTTATAACTACAGGTTTCTCTAGGCTGAATTCATTTCTACTATAAGCTACATAGCTAATATTAAGGTGTTAATAACTAAACTACTAATAAAGACAAAATGGAACAAAGGAAACCACAAAGAGGAATAAAAAAAAATAAAAAAAAGCATAAAATACATAGCTAATAACTTATACATTATATGCAAATATCTTTATAACTATATATCCTAAAGTTACCAAAGTTGGTAACTATAGGTTTTTAACTATGCTGAATTTATTTATTTCATTTATATTCATATAGATTACATAGCTAATGAGTTATATATTTTATCTGAAAGATATCATATCTATAGTTTTTTGGTTATGAGAATAGTTGTATATAAACCTTTTTAAGGATTATTTTTAGAATCTCTTAAAAGCAATGGAATTTAAATGTAACAAGTGTAACAAATTGTTTTCGAGACGTGATCATTTAACTCGTCATATTAATACGGTTCATGGTCTACAACTGAATTGGTGTGAACAGTGTGGTAAAGCATTTTCGCGACAGGACGCACTTACCAGGCATCAAAACAAGCATTGCAAATTACAACAACCTGAACCCACCACAAAGATTGTGGAAACTCAACCACCTCAACCAACAACCTCAACGATCATGGACATCCCACCGTCAACTTCAACCTACGTTCCGCCGTCTGATGCAGATCAAACTGTGCAACCGCAACCATCAACATCATCTGATTTAGACCATCTCGATCAATTACAACAAATGGCGCAAGATATCGTTTATCAATCCTCCATTGTCGATAAATCTGATCGAATTACCCTTCGACAATGGATCAAAGCGCTGAAAGGGTACCTCATCAGCTATTATTTGAAACCCAATCAAATAACCAACGATTTGCCGATTTTCCTGGCGTAATCACGTCAGATGTTGGAACGACTGATCAACAATCATCTCAAGCGTGGTATCAAATTCTGGATATCCGTCAAATGTGTGCTACAAAAGCTGGATGGTACACAAATGACAGCTCATTTTAACACCAAATCTCACGCAATCCTGTGTGGGAGTAATATAAACGATGAACTTTCACATCTTTTCACCGAGCTGATCAAAAAGCTCGACGAATTCCAACGATTAGGATCTGGATGGATGCTTCAAGAGGTTCAACATGCTGATATTCATATCAGCAAATACCAACCCCTACGTGCATCCTCCTATATTGAACTCCCAACATCGATCCGCAACAAACATGCAGTGCTCAACATCCAGAACAATGACAATAAATGTTTCCTTTGGTGTGTCTTAGCGGCTCTACATCCTCTTGATCACAAACTACATGCTGCGAGGGTATCAAATTATGAACAGTATACTAACGAAATAAACATGAATGGTATCGACTATCCTGTCAAACTTATAGATATACCCCGATTCGAGCGGCAAAATATCATTGCTATTAATGTTTATGGACTGGAAGACGGCGTACTTTATCCATTGTATATATCAAAGTCCCAGCACGTACAATATATTCACCTACTGCTGTATAAAGAGCATTATTGTTTGGTTCGTAATTTAGATTCATTGTTACATAACCAACGACGACATCAGCATAAGAAATACTTTTGTGATAAATGTCTAATCCCATGCTACAGCAAACAAAAGAGGGATGAGCATATGCAGCGATGTCGACATGATCAACCATCCCGAATTCAAACGGCACCCCCAAAGTCAACACATGAATTCACAAACATCCATCGTATGCAGTGATCCCCTTACGTGATATATGCTGATTTCGAATGTATTCTCGAAAAGGTCCACACCTGTGAACCATCAACATCCACATCATACTTCAACCCCTACCAACGTCGCACCCCATGCGGTTATGGAATTATAGACTGTTCTGGATGTTGCAACGATAATGTACAAATTGGTGAACCTCGTATATATCGTGGAGATAATCCTGTTAAACATTTCCTCAATAATGTAATAGAACTATCTGAACAGTATCAAAAGGTACCTCATAAACCTCTTAATTTAACAAATAATGAACAATGCGATTTTGATAACGCAACGGAATGCTATATATGTAATAAACCCATGGATTCTGACGATAAAGCGCGTGATCATTGTCACCTCTGTGGTCGCTACAGAGGTGCGGCTCACCTACAATGTAACATTGGGTATAGACTCAATCGCGATGTAACTGTACTATTCCATAACTTACGTAGATATGATGGACATTTAATCATGCAAGATCTTGGTGCTATATGTAAACAAAAGGGTCTAGAGATTGAATGTATCGCGAAAGGTATGGAGGATTATATGACGTTATCCATCAAACGGAAATCAAAGAAGCAGAATGAAGAAGAGGATGATGATGACGAACCATGGGATGAAAACGTTGATGGTATCGATTGCCACTGCACCCACCTCTCTAATCAATTGATTGGCGAAAAACCTCTGGGATCAAAGTTGCAACGACGACACAGGACGCGCCTGGTTTGGATGAGATTACTCACCGACATACATCCAAATCCGGGCCCACCACAGACGCCAGCGGAGGGAGGAGGACGAAAGCGAGACAAGACGGAATATGGGAAACGGAAGAGGAAGGATCGGATCGCAGAACGAAAGGCACAGCGTGCGATAGCGAAGAAAACGGCGTGGTTAGAGAGCCTACCCAACGGAAACACGCAGACGATTATCACGTGGAATCTGCAACGAGTGTCGATGAACGAAAACAACCGGAAACGGCTGCGGGATGTGTTGTCGTATTGCGAACGTAAAGGATGGGATACGCTGTTGATGACGGAGACGACTGCACGGGACACAGGGATTGCATGGATCAGAGAAAACGAGCATCAATGGGCTGTAATCCATGCAACGAAGACAGCGATCGCTCTGCGTGGCCGGGCTTTACAAAAATGGCTCGACGCGGGAGGAAAGCGACATTTCGGAGAAAGAACGACAGCGGTGGTGATTGGTCATCTACGGCTCATTTCTGTCTATCAGCCACTGTGGAACCACGGGGAAGCGGCGATGGAAACGTATCGCTCGGAGCTAGAGGGACAGTTAGCACGGGGAAACAGCCGGGAATGCGTGGTGATTGGTGGCGACATGAACGCTACCATAGGACCGGTCGAACGCACGGGCACCGGGCACACCAGAGGGCGGTACGGTTTGGGTCGAACGAATGAAGCCGGCGACGACTTCCTCCGATGGTGTGAGGAGAACAACCTCGCATGGGCCAACAGCTTCGTGGACCACAAATCCAGGGGAACCTGGTGCCATCCGGCGCTTGGACAGTGGTTTGAATTGGACGGCTTCATAACAAAAGCCAGTCAACGCCACGCCCTGGTTCGGGCAATCAAGACTGAAATAGTGGACGCGTTTTCTGATCACCGACCGAAAAAGATTGTCATCAACAAGAACGCAGTCGGGAAGGCCCCGGCGCGGGCACCGGTCAAAAGAGCCAGAACGGCGAATGTGAAGTGGGAATTGCTGAGGGCAGGCGGAAAGAGGGACGAATTTCGACAGAATGTGGATCGACAGATCGAACACACCGACACAAATTGGGACGACTACGTAGAACAGCTTACGGATGTTGCAAAGGAAACGTGTGGGGTCCACGACAAGCCAGTGACATCGCCGTGGATGGTCGGGAAGGAAGGCGAGTGTCGGCAATTCTGCCGTGCGATCGAACAGTGTCTGAACGACAGGCGTGTGGAACAGGAACGAAATGGCAACGGCACGGCAGAATATGCTCGCATCCGTGAGCAGCTCAGGGCGGCTCGAAGACGGTACAAGAACCAGCTGAAAGACTGGGAGACCCAATGGTGGGATGGTCTCATCTTGGAGTGCAAGGAAGTCCAAGAGCGGGGCGATGCGGGGCTGGTCTACAAGATTCTCAAAAAACTCGGCGAAAGAACAAACAAAGCCATGGCCGCCGACCATTTCACAGCCGCGGAATTCAAGCAACACTTCGAAAAAGTCACAGCAGAACGGCACGAAGCAGCACCGGGAGACATTAACCGAACGGTGGCCGACGTCCCAGTTCGAGGTACCAAGAGAGCAGCGATGGCCAGAATGCTGAATGCAACACCGACAACGGACGAGATTATGAAGGAGTGGCGGAATATGAAGGAACCGGCTCCGGGCCGAGATAGTCTACGGTTGGTGTACATTAAATCAGCGCCAGAGCGTGTGCAGCAAGCTGTTGTTGACATGGTCATTTTCATGTTCAACAACAGGGCGGACAAATGGCCGGATAGCACGAAAGTTGGATTGGTAATCCCGTTATTCAAGAAGGGCGACAGGAGGAACGTGAATAATTATAGGGGAGTGTGCCTCCTGCCGATGGTCAGTCGGACCCTTGCGCGGGTGCTCGCGGTGCGGCTAAGAAACTGGGCAGAAGCGGCGGACCTGCTGGACGAGAATCGAAATGGGTTCCGGAGCGGGCGCTCGACGGCGGATGCAACGCAGATATTCATGCGACTGCAGGAAGACGAATGCTACCGGCGGATGTGCATCGAAGACCAGAACGGAACGTTCGAGCCAACGGACAGCGACCCGCAGGCGAGATTGATCGACCTGCAGAAGGCATACCCGAGGGTTAACAAACCGGCCCTATGGTGCCTGCTGGCAAGATACGGTATGAAGGGCAACATGCTGCACGTGCTTCAAGATCTGCACGAGACGACGGAATATCGAGTACGTGGCAAGGCGGAGGTAAGCGACGCGTGGATTCCAGCGCGGGGAATGCGCGAAGGCTGCCCCACATCACCAATCCTATTTAACATCTATCATCAGGCGGCGATGAGACAAGGCGAAACGGCGCGGAAGAGCCAGGCTGAAGCAGCTGGACGCGAAGCGGGGCTGAAGTGGCGGTGGATTCCGGGATCGTTTCCACCACGAAGACGCCCCGACAGCCATCATTCCGAAGCGGTATCGATAACGCTCACAAGCTCACTCTTCGCGGATGATACCACGATTTTGGGCGCGCGGGCGGAGATCGAAGAGGGCGTACGGATAATGAAGAGCACAATGTCAAAGTGGGAGGAAAGAAATAATGACGCAAAGGAGGAGGAATTGGATTTCGGCAGCAACGACAGCAACGACGTTCGGATGCTGGGCGTATGGCTCGGGTGGAAGCGCGATTTACGACAGCGGATGACCCGAGGATGGCGATGCTGGTCACTGGTGAAGAAACGGCTTAAGCACAGCCGATTGTCGAAAAAGGCCCAAGCCAGTATCATCCAAGAATGTGTGGAAAGTACAATGCTTTTCGACTGCCAAGCCAGGACCTGGTACACGGCGGAAGTAAAAGCCCTACAGTCGATGGTGGATAAGGCGTATAGATATGTATGGAGCAACAAAGCGGAAGCACCGCTACAACAAATGGAGCGGGAACGACGTAACATGTTCGACGTGCGGTGGGAACTTGGTGTCGGGTCGATACGCAGAAAGATCGAAGAGCGGACGCTTCAGCGGATCGGGCATGTGGTCCGGATGCAGAACTCTCGACTCACTAAACAAGTAGTGCTCGGCTGGAGCCCGGGGCTGGAAGACATCCCCCTGGCGAGGAAGAAGCACCGAAACACGGTGGCCTACTGGCGGAAGCTGCTAAAGGAGGCGAACATCGACCTCGATGACGTCGAAAACTTGGCGAGGAACCGCGCCGGATGGCGCAAGGTGGTGGCTAGCAGAGTCAAATTCATCGATCAGTGGGAAGTCGATCAGTCAAACGCGTCACCTGCGCAAGCGGGGGGCAATCGCAGCCAGTGGCAGCCGAGGGTGACAGAAACCGATGGTTGGCAGTGCCGATGGGCGGGATGCGGCAAAGTATGCAAGTCGAAGTCGGGTTTGGCGGTTCATGTGAAGCGAATGCATCGGGAAACGGCGGGAGCAGTAAAGTTCGAATGTACGAAATGTGGAGGGACGTTCTCGCAGCAAGCTAACCTCAAAAACCACGACAAATCGTGCCGAGCAACAACTGCGGCAGCGGTTAACGGAAAGGTCGCGTGCGAGGTATGCGGCCGAGTGTACTCAAAGTCGAACATCGCACGCCATCGAAAGTGCCATGACGAATTGCGGGGAGAAGGAACAGCGGACCCAGCGGAAGGAAAAACGGTCTCCCTCCAAGGCAATACAAGTCGCGTCGTAAACAATGCGATATCTGCGGGAGGTGGTATGCGGCAACAAACATG